>JASDQU010014671.1:136669-157586 GCA_032191745.1 Picea mariana | reverse complement strand
TTGGGTTTCCACGTAAAACACTGGTGTACTGTGTATGTGTATGATTGTTCATTTGTTCATTGCTTATTTACTCTGCAGTTATTGGATAATAATGCTTCATTGATATAACACTTGGATTATATGGTTAAATTGCTCTATTACTGATTCACCCCCCCTCTCAGTAATCCAACAACATTTTGGTTTAGAAAAAAATAAATATACAACTTTTAAATTTGAATTCCATTTTTACCGAAACTTAACATAACAACCACTATGGATACAAAAAAATGAAAGTAACAATCATTATTGATACAAATGAATAAAAATACTGTAATTGGATGTACAAGGATTTCTAGTTTTATTTTAAAAACACTAAAATACTTAAATTTTATATTTAAAATTACAATATTGAAAATTATAGTAAATGACAAGTTTCTCTTAAATTTTATATTTAAAATTCTAATAAATTACAATGGTAGTCTCTTCTCAACAGTTTTCAACTGTTATTCACGATTAAAATTCTTATAGAAAAAAACCACTGCACCACATCATAAAACTTCTTTTGAAAAAGAAAAAAAACAAAACATTTATAACTACTCTACATCAAATGCAAGCAATGCCAAAAACTCATATTTTCTTTAAGAAGTTGTCACAAAGGTGAAACCTTTGTCCATAATTCACACTTTGGTGCTTTCTTTCAGACTGCAATTCGCAAATTCCACCTTGGCCTCTACGACTCACTACTACAGTGAGTCCTTTACGCACAAAACATTCTTTTTTGTTACTCTTACTGCTCTGTGTAGGAAAAACATCACTTCTCCACAACAACCCTACTCCTTCCCAAAAATAGAAAGTTCTACAACTTTTTCAATGTTAGCCTTTTTCTGGCAAACAACTCACAAACAAATCACAGTACGCTCATTTTTCTATTCTTCACATACAAAAGCCTATTTTGTTTAGCCACATTTTTTCAAATTTGTTTTTCACAGAAACTACTTGTACATAGTGAACCGAATGTGTGCCATGGTATACAGGTTTCCATGAAGATAAAAAATGTGGGCGCATGACATATGTTTTTTGAAGTGGTTACAGATTGGTTGGGTACAAATGGAGTGGCCCTTGGTTTACTGTAATACAGACTCTTTATTTTCCTATGTCTTTGTGTTCCTTTTGCATATAATGTTGCTTTCTAAATACCATTAACATAATATATGTACTATTTTTGTTTTAATAATGACCACTAATCTTCTTAGGGTTTGGAGCCTTCACAACCATGTTAGGACTTGTATATGTATGCTGAAATCTTATGGGAGTCGTGCATGGGATGTATTACCAAAGTATTTATACAAAGATCGTTCCTATATTGAAGCCCCATAGAAGAACTATTTGATAGATAAAGAGGTTGATGTAAATCTATTCTTGATGAGTATACATGACTCTTTCCTCTAATTTTATGTAAATTTTAGGCATTGATGAAAGAATTTTCAGAAGATTTTTTAAATGTTTCGTGGATGTTATATGAGTTTTGTATTAGCTAGATAATATATATTAGTGTGGTGACTGGTTGTCTAGTGTCAGGTGCATATTATTGTCTATTGTAGAGGAGGGGGTGATTTTTTCCCACGTTGAAGCATGGATTTTGAGACAACTACAAATTTCAGAAATTTAGAATGTGTGAAAGCTCAACAATTGATATTAAATATGATGCAGGTTCAGAATAAGAGAATTTTAGATGTCCCATTGACATAGGACAAAAGAAATTTAGGTCTAACAAAGAGAAGGAAACAACGAAATGAACTTGAAAGTCTAGAAGAATCCAAGGATGATGTAAATGAATGGAGGTGAGTAGAAAATTATAAGCAACTCCAATAGCTTAGATTTTTGGAGTTCAATAGTGAATGTATCAGAAAAGAGTTCAAGCCTTGGATTAGGGATGTTAACGAAGTTTTAGAATTTTTTATATTGCTGGTGGGAACTGCATTTGTTTTTGGAATTCACCATGAAGGGACATGTGCAAGTATCATGTAAATTGTTATTGGTTTAGGACCAAAGAAAATTATATGGTATTGGCATTTACATATCCTCCTTTTCAGGAGGCAAGTAGTACAATTCTAACTGCAGAGGTTCAAACAACAGAATTGTATTTCAAAGAAAACCTATTTTCATAATTGGACCTAACATCAGTGAGGATCATAACAAAATAACAATGATGTGACAGTAGGCCACTTTGTGTAATGAGAACCTAGGCACCTGTAAAGGAGTTGCTTGTAGACACAATAAGGAGAAAAACACAATGTAAATGTTTGGAAAGAAGTAGTGTGTTTCACATAAAAACGAGTCGACCACAATGTCAGCAAGGGTTAGAACACAATATTAATTTTGAAAAATGAAATAATTTTTTTCAAATATAGAGAACTTGGACATATCAAAATGAGCTATCCAGACCCATGAGGCTAAACTCAAATCCCTGCTTCCAAAGCTTTAAAAACTGCAGCATTTTGTTGAACAAAGGAGAAATGAGGAGGGGTTTCCCTGAAAAGGGCAGAAACCTGCAAAAATATCCTCTTGAATCCATCGAAAAGACCAAACATTGTCAAAGGACAGAGGCGAGGGTCGCAGTGGTGGCGTGGGTTGCAGTTGTATGGGCAAAACTTGTGGGGATTTCGAGTTTTCCAGACCCTTATGTCAGATTCGGCTTGAGGTGGTGGCGGCGTCAAAGGAGGAGGGCGAAGTTTGGTGGAGGAATTCTTCAGCCATGATAAACAAAAGATAAATTGGTAGTGATTCTTATAAGTTTCCAATATTAAAATGCTCAAGCAAGATGGAAGTTCAATGGTAATGCAATCCAAACCATTGAGATGTGTGGCATACTTCAACGCATTGCCTGTCATCCCTTATCCCTTTTATGCATTGTGTCAAGTGCCTCGGTTGGGAAGAGCACAAGTATTGTATGGCATACACACAGTTCCAAACATATATTATTTCTAACACATAAACACCTATATTATATTAATGAATACAATTTATAAATTTTTTGTTTGTTTTATAATCTCCTTTGATTCTAATCAAAATTCTATTGGAAGAAACTATGAGGTGGTTTATCAATCTCAATGCTAACTAAATTTAGCCAATAAAAAAATCAATCTGATCAATTTATTTTTCAAATTGCAATTTAACAATTCAAAACCCATCAATCGTCCCTCGGTCACGAAACCCACCCGATGCTAGTTTTCAAATTGCAATTTAACAATTCAAAAACCATCAATCGTCCCCCAGTAACGAAACCCACCTGATGCTAGTTGTTAAAAATTCATGCTCGAATAAATTTTTTATTACATTGTGAAGCCACACGTCCTTCAACATGATAGCATGTGAGAATGGGTGTTACTCAATCAGTCTTCGTTAACTACCACTAGCCCCACACCTTCGACTGCCCCTTTTCACTGAAATGCATACCAAAGAGGCGTCCATAGTCGGCCCAGAAACGGAGCAAGAATGAACTAAACAAAACACTTTCTATGGAGATCGACATATCAAACAAGTTCCGCATATATGAAAATTCAAGCATCCGACACACAACAACAATTGCAAGTACTCTTTCTCTGAAAGCATGTCGGTAAGGAAAATAGGATTACCAGCATAGATTATCTGAAAATAAGACGATGATTACAGTGTTGTAGCTCTGGAATCCTCATATCTTTCGATGGACAATCCTCAAAACCCTAGCATTTATGATACTGAGCTTACCATTAGCCCAAGCCTCATAAGCTATGAGCCTAGGTACAAATTCGATCTAGGGTATTAGTGTCGGCGGAATCATTACCACATTGGAGTCCTATAAATAGAATGCAAAAGCAAGGCATGGAATTGGCAAGAGATATTATGAGATTGCTACTTGCGTTCTATATATGTAATTTTATATAAAAGAATATAAATTTATTTAAAAACATTTATTGTTTTATTATATATATATATATATAAAACAATATCAATTTTAATTTTAAAAATTATTAAAAGCTAAAACTTAGTTTATGCAGGGAGATTTGCGTGAGCATGAGACACGTAGGCACACTTGTTACCATTTACTATGAGAGTAACGAAGAATGTATTTTTACATAGCGCCAACGTGTAGGGAAAACATGTATTGTTTAACTACGTGTCACGTATAAGTCGAACATGGTTATAAAGGATGTGATCTCCATCACACACACTCTCCATCGTCCGATTAGAATATAATAGTCCATGCTTATTGAATTCAGAGAATAAGGTCACCATATTCAAATCCTGAAAAACGAAATCTGAATCTGTATATGTGTGGATCGGGCTTTTATTTTTCTTCTGTGTTTCATAATCTTCGTATACCATTTCAGACTTTTTGCTGGCGGAATCCAGTCTTTAATTATATAGACCAGTTGTTTCCTGTCGTGCGATCGAATCCCATGGCCTCTGTGGATTGCATGAATGGTGTACCTGCAATGGACGAGCCCGAGTACGCGGAGGGCAGCCTACCTACGCGGAGGGCAGCCTACATATATTGTCCCTGTCCGGATCACATTGCTGATAAAAGTCTTTCACATCAATAGCGAGGGCTTTGATCAAGCCAACTCGACATGTTTTGAACTCTACAATATTGTCCTCCACAATGCGCTGAATGAAATCATTGCTTTCCATATGATTTGGCAATACTATGGAAACCTCGACGAAGAGTTTCTGGCCCTAAAATTTTTCAAGAAGACCATAAAAGAATGATAAGAGAGTAGTCCAAGGTTCGATTTACAAAAATGCATCGTCTGGAAATTACAACCTGTAAATACCTATGTTCCTGCTGAATGACTCCTGCATCTCCGGAACGTCTCCCCTTGGCTGCTTAAAACCTCCCACTAATTTTTCATAGGGCGTGGGAGAAGGCACTAGAGCAACAAGACCATTCATCGAGGTGTTCCGATCCACCATTTCCAACCATGGTGTCCACTACGACAGGGCACTGCGGGTGCCTTTCGAGATCTAGGCGAAGAATTTGGGGCACGAGGTGAGCATTCGTGGGTGCTAAAGTCTTGCAGTAGCGTATGGGTGAAGGCAAGAATCGATATTGGGGCGGTGGACGACAAGAACACGTGGAAGATTAACAAAACACGTGTACCGTTGCAAATGGCTATGTACAGACGACAAAAAGTCGAGAGAGAACTCCCCTAAAAGAACACCTTCGACGTAATTAAATGTATATTTGTGAGGTAAACTTTTTATACAATGTAAACTTGATGAAAGGTTTTCATTTATAAAGATTTTATTTTCAAGTGTTTGATTTATTCCAAGTTAAAATAGATCGAGGTTGGTTCATGTTATGGACCGTTGCATCAAATCTTTAAAAGTTATATGAGGATTAAGGTGAATAGTGATAAAGTAATGATATTCAAAGATGAAGAAGTAATGATATTCAAAGATGAAGATGGTAAATAATAAGAAAGTAATGATGTTCAAGGATGAAGATGGTAAATAATAATAAAGTAATATAATGCATATAATAAACAATAGATAAATGATGTAGTGACCAATCTCAATTTCTTTTTCCACTTTTCTTTTACTCTCACACATGCTAGCTTTTCCATATTTCCATATCAATCATATGAAAAACAAAATTGATTTTGAAGTGCACTTCAATATTTAACTTGAAGTAATGCATTTAATGTCATACCATATCTATTTTTCTTTCTAATATTAATAGTTTATGTCTTCAACCTGTTATGTTTATCATAATTTTGATTGTGTTGAAGAATCTGTAAAATTGTTTTAAGTGCTCACTGAGGAGTCACGCCCAGAAAATACAGATTCAGAAAAAATAAACTCTGTTTGAAAAAACTGATCAATGATTATCAGCTATAGCTTATGAGAAACAAAAAAATACTCAGCTATCATATTCAAGAAATCATTGTCATAACCTTTTAATCCAAACAGTAAAAAAGGGTACAAAGTACCTTTATTGAAAAACAGTAAAAACCGAGTATCTATGTTTTCACACACAAAAAATTTAGACTACAGTCTCTGTTACAATGCACAAGTAACAAAAGATTTATCACTAACAATACTCACTAAAACACATTACCCTAAACAAGAAATTACATTCTCTATAAACAGAGTTTGATGGGCTTCCATTCAACGAATACAAATGGAAACGTGGAGATTAGGAGGAGAAACGTGGCAATTTCAAAACAACAAATGGAAGAAACGGTTATTCGAAGAAGAGGTCCAACTTATTAGCTCAAGCTATCACAAACATGCCGAAAACTTAGGCATTAGTTCCTCCAATATCCCCCTTAATGTCAAGTTTGAGAATTCCCAATTGTGATCTGAGTTTTTCCAATCGATCATTTGGAAAAGCCTTAGTAAAAATGTCTGCAAGTTGATCTTCAGATTTACAAAATTTAAAAAAGAGAAATTCTTGTTGGACAAGTTCTCTAATGAAGTGATGTTGAATGTCAATATGTTTGCTTCTCCTATGGAAAACTGGATTCTTTTTCATGGATACAATACTTTGATTATCGCAGTAAACTTTGATGGGTTTACATACTTCCATTCCCAAGTCTTCCACCAACCTTGATAACCAAATGGCTTATGTGCTTGTTGATGACGCAACAATATATTCTGCTTCAGTTGTAGATAGTGCAACAACGGGTTGATTTTTGCTAATCTAAGAAACAAGGTTTCCTCCAAAGAGAAAATCATATCCAGAGGTACTCTTTCGATCATCCAAGTTTCCTTCCCAATCTGCATCTGTGTATGCTACAACATTTGAATCATTAGCAGAGGTATAAAACAATCCATAAAATTTAGTATCACTTACATATCTGAGAATCCTTTTGGCTGCCTGCCAATGGGACTCGTGAAGTTGATGCATGAACCTAGCAACTATACTGACAACAAACATAATGTTTGGTCTAGTGGATTCCATATACATAAGGATACCAATCAGAGATCTATAAAGGGTAGCATCACAAAGTGGACTTTCATCATCTTTCATCAATTTACTCCCAACTACAAGAGGAGTGCTCACATGTTTACAATTTTGCATGATAAACCTCTTCAACATGTCTTCAATATATTTAGCTTAAAAATAGATATACCTTCAGTTGTTTGTTGAATTTGCATTCCCAAGAAATATTTCATTTCTCCCAAATCAGAGATTTCAAAATCTGATTTCATTGCCTCTTTAAATTCCTCCATAAGTGGAAATGAGGTTCAAATGAATATTAAATCATCTACATATAAGCAAAGGATTATGGAATCTGACCCAACAACCCTTTTGTAGACACCGCTCTCAAAAGAAAATTTAACAAAACCATGATCACAAAGATAGTCATCAATTCTAGAGTACCAAGCTCTAGGGGCTTGCTTAAGACCATAGAGTGCCTTCTTAATCCTACACACATTATCTTCTTTACCTTCAATAATGAAACCCTTAGGTTGATCAACATAAACTTCTTCCTTCAAATATCCATTTAAGAAAGCAGATTTAACATCCATTTGATAAACAATTAACTTTAACTGAGATGCAATGGAATGAAATATCCTTATTGTTTCCATTCTTGCTATAGGAGAAAAAGTCTCAGCATAGTCAATGCATTATTGTTGCACATATCCTTGTGCAACTAAACATGCTTTATGTTTTGAAATGCTGCCATCCATATTAAATTCAAGTTTGTAAATCCACTTTACACCAATAATGAATTTTACATGAGGAAGATCAACTAACACCCATGTGTCATTTTTATGTATTTGTGAAATCTCATATTCCATGGCTTGCATCCATAACTCATTATAACAAGCTTAATTAAAACTGAAAGGTTCAACATGTGCAAAAGAAAGAAGAGAAAAATTATGATCAACATACCTAGAGGTCTCATATATTTCCTTTAAAATTTTTGTTTTTCTAGGAGGATTGAATGGAGATATTGCTTGGCTATCAACATGAGTTCTTATTGTTGGAGAGGATGAAGATACCCTCAATGGAGAACTCCGTGAAGGTGAGCCCATATATCTTGTTGCAGAGGGTTGCAAAGACTCATCATTATTATAAAAAATTAATCCTTCAATATGTGGATTCATCACTTTAACTTCTCCTTCGTTCTTGAAATAAACCTCCCCTTCATCAAAGATCACATCTCTACTAACATAAATATTATTGGTAAGTGGATCATGACATCTATAAGCCTTACTTTCTTTTTAATATCCAATGAAAACACATCTTACAGATTTTCCATCTAACTTCTTCCTTTGTTGACTAGGAATATAAACAAAGCATGTAGACCCAAATATTTTAAAATGAGAAACATTAGGCTTTCTATGAAACCAAGCTTCATAAGGAGTAGAATATTTTACCATCTTTGTAGAAATTCTGATGAGAATATATATGGTTGAATGGATTGCATCTGCCTAATACATGTTTGGAAAACACATTTCTCTCAACATACATCTGGCCATTTCTACCATTGTTTTGTTTTTCCTCTCTGCTACTCCATTTTGTTGAGGAGTGTAAGCAGTAGTTAACTCCTTCTTAATGCCATGTGAGCTTCAAAACTCCTTAAATTTATTGGAGGTGAACTCTCCACCTTGATCAGTTCTCAAGACTTTCAAATAATATCCTGATTCCTTCTTAACATGAACTTTCAACTTTTGAAAACAACTAAAAGCTTGAGATTTCTGACTTATGAAATAAACCCAAGACATTCTTGAATAATTATCTACAAATAGAAGAAAATACTTGTTGTTTCCAAGTGACAAGGTTTGCATAGGTCCACAAATATCTAAATGTACTAAAGCCAATGGCTCGTATGATCTAAACTTGTAATGAGGAAAACTTGCTCTTTGTTTCTTCCCTATGGCACAACCTTCACATATCTTATTATTGGACTCTATGGAAGAATTAAAATCTCTTACTAAATTCTTCTTTTGCATAAGGGATAGAGATCCAAAATTAAGGTGTCCAAACCTTTTGTGCCAAAGCCAAGAATCATCGACTAAGGCTTTCAAACAAACTACATTTGATTCCATTCTTAACAAAAACATCCTATTATCAGTCATGGGAACTTCAACAACAAGGGCATTGTTGTAAAAAATCTTACTGTACTTTCCTTAAAAAACAATCTTGTAATTGTTAGAATTCAGTTGCCCTATGCTAATCAAGTTGTGCCTTAAGTTTGGAACAACAAGGTATCTTGAACATACATCTTTTTTACATTCTTAACTCGTATGGCAATAATACCTTTTCCCATTACATCTCCTTCATTATCATTTCCAAAACTAATTGTCCCTTTCACATTCTCATCTAGTTTCACAAACACTTTTTTATTTCCAGTCATATGATTTGAACAACCACTATCCAAATACCATGTAAAAGCATCACAAGCTTCAAGTTTGTTACATGTGAGAAATAAAGTTTGAGAATTTTCACCTTCTTCCTTGCTGAAATTTGAATAAGAGGTATCTCTTTTATTTTGAAAGCAATGAATTTCAAGGTGGCCATATTTATTACAATAGGTGCAGTGAAAATGACCTCTACTAGAATTTCTACATCTTCCTCTACCTCTGACTCTTCCACGACTTCTACCTCCTCTGAATGATGTTGAAGAAAAATCATTTCTAACAGTGGATGATTGTTTCTTCTTATCATCTACTACCTTCAATTTTCTTTGGAAAGCTTGATCCAAAAGTTCCTCATTCTTTTTCAACCTGTCTTCATGTACTTGAAGGCTTACAAACAAATCAACAAGGGTTAGTTGTGCTAAACCCCTTGATTCTTCTATAGAAATAGTGACATGATCAAACTTCTTAGGAAGACTTCTTAACACTTTTTCTACAATCCTTCTATATTCAAGAGTTTCACCATGAGCATGAATAACATTAACAATATTTTAAACTCTAGTAATAAAGCATTCAACACTTTCATTTTCTTTCATAGAAAGAGACTCAAAATCTCTTCTCATCATTTGAAGTTTGACAACTTTTACCTTTATAGAGACCTTGTATACCTTCTCCAAGGTTTCTCAAGCATCATGGGACATTCCACATTCTGCAATCTTTGGAAAAATTGAAATATCAACTCACGTTTGAATAATAAACAGAGCCTTAGCATCCTTTTTCCTATTCTCCTTCAATTATATATTCTAATCAACTGATAATGCATTATAAGCAGCTTGATCAACTGGCTTTGTGTACCCTGCAAAAACAATTATCCATAAATCTTGTGAGATGAGAAAAGTTCTCATCTTCACACTCCAATACTCATAATTTTCCCCACAGAAAAGAGGAATCTGGTACTGGACTAAACTATTATTTTAGGCCATTGTCTCCTTCTTTTGGCTGCAAAAAACCACAAACCAATGCTCTGATACCAAATTAAGAATCTGTAAAATGAATTTAAGTGATCATTGAGGAGTCACGCCCAAAAAATACAGATTCAGAAAAAATAAACTCTGTTTGAAAAAACTGATCAATGATTATCAGCTATAGCTTATGAGAAACAAAAAAATCTCAGATATCATATTCAAGAAATCACTATCATAACCTTTTATTCCAAACAGTAAAAAAGGGTACAAAGTACCTCTATTGCAAAATAGTAAAAATAGAGTATCTTTGTTTTCACACACAGAAATTTCAGACTACAGTCTTTGTTAGAGTGCACAAGTAACAAAAGTTTTATCACTAACAATACTCACTAAAACACATTACCCTAAACACGAAATTACATTCTCTATAAATAGATTTTGATGGGATTTAATTCAACGAATACAAATGGAAACATGGAGATTAGGAGGAGAAACGTGGCAATTTCAAAACAACAAATGGCATAAATGATTATTAAAAGAAGATGCCCAACTTATTAGCTCCATCTGTCACAGACATGCCGAAAACTCAGGCATTAGTTCCTTCATATATTTTATTGTATTATTTTGGTTTTAATGCATCATATATATCAATGCATTTTATATATCTTAATATTATAATAGTCCTAATGTGAAAATACTAATAGAGAATCTCTTTCGCAACATCATAAAATATTTTGAAATTGGTTTGCATTGTGTTAAGCCGTTTTTATCAGAATGTGATTTATTTGTTCTCCATTTCTTCTCTCATCTTCTTGCTTGAATATAATTCATATTTTGAAGATCAAAGTCTTCATGTGATTAATAAATCCATGAGCAACAGAGTATTTACTGCATCATGCTTGTTAATCATTATTTTATTTCAAGTATCTTTCATTCATTTTGCAGAGAGGATTATTGCTTGATGGATGTTCTCCTTTTTGTTGTCTTCTTCACTCTTCTATCCATCATTATATAAACCTTTCTTCTGGTATACAACTTGATTGCCTTCAATCTACTGAAATGTTATGACTCCATGCCCAATGTTGTAGATCACTGATCTGCAATTAATTTGTTTCCCTCTCCTTTCTCGTAGAGTCTTGCTGATCCACCTACCAAACTCAATTTAATTATTTAGATTCTAATGGGTATTGGGATTATCCTTATAGTAGTGTAATGGTAACATCTAGTGCTAACACTATGTATAACCAATAATGTTAGATCGGGAATGAGAGGTTTGGGTTCGGCTTGAAACACTTGCAATTGACAAAATCATATTAGATTAGTGAGTGGGACAACCAAGCTTAGTTGGGTTTAACTATATTAGGAGAATGAGACCAATATAAAAATAAAGAGGACGAGGTTAAGTTTCTGTGTATATGGTTAGCAGTTGAAGCATGAGTCTCAATGTAAGAGAGCAGATGAGAGTGATGAATTTTGGTTGTAGAGAAACAAGTTATCCTCTTTAAGGCCATAGGCCAACCCCATAGAAAGTTGATTGGAAGCAATGGAGAATGATCCATACAAAGATCAACGATTGAAATAGTTTTGGAAGACGAAGGAGATCTAACTGTTGATTGTAAAGAGATCAATGACTTAGAGTGAAGGAATTAGACTGGGCCTGAATTGACAAGAAGGACCAACGTAAAGCAACCTGATGACTTAAATTTCTAGATTTTGAAAGTGTTAAGTAACATACCGTTGAGTAAAATCAATCAACCAGACCGAGTTAGTGATCGGTTGTGAACAATTTGGGAGAAAATACCCTAGTGCCCATTATAGTCGAGTACTCTGGTGACCTGATGTTCCAGTGAATTGGTGAATCAATGTTTCGGATGTTTGATGCCCCAATGATCGAGACATAGAGAAGAGGCATTTGTAGAGGGTATTCTGGTGGGTGGTGATTATGGTTGGCTGGTTAGAGTAGTTTAACTGGAAATAATTAGACCCGATTACAAAGGATTTTAAGCCAGTTAAGTGACGAGGTTAGGCACAGGTTTAATAAGGGAGGATACAGAGTTAGAGTTGACTCCACGTATGCATAAATTTTGGTATAAATAAGCCCTTGATCATATGGGATTGGAGTTATAATTCTCGGTTGTTGGAATGGATTCAAAGTCGACCAAGCATCAAAGGAGTTTCTGCAAGTTAAGGTATTTTTCTTGTGTCAATTGGTATCATAGCGTAGTAATGATCTTTGGGAAAAAGAAATCAAAGCTCAAGGAGTTTGGGAAAATGACATTTCTAGCAAGAGAAATCTAGGTAGAATTGTCGAACTGATAAAGGTTGCAAAGGTAGGTTTGATGAGTCCTTCAAGGTAAATCATGTTTTGATATTTTAACTTTTGTAAGAATATTTGTTTTTAGACAACATAAAGAGTAAATTGACGAGGACAATTGATCCGTCAGGATTTTTCGAATGACTTATGGTTGAGTTTTTTTTAATTTGCATGAATTAATTGACCATTGGGAAACTTAAAGAAAGAACGAGAAAAGAAAATGAATTATACATCCATTAACATATTTGCAGATCTGAAATGCAATGAAAAACAACAAACCATAATACACAGGTTGATAACGGAGTTCGGCACAACTTTGCCTACGTCTCCAGGACTTTTCTCTGTGGGGGAGGCTTCTTTATTTCTGTTCGAAAGCTCAATAGTACATCTTTACAATGCCAAATGGCTTCTATACTGATCTGGTCTTGTTCGCCCAGATCTCTGGAACCATGCACAAAAAACGACACCTGAAACGGATGTCCGGAACTCTCAGAAACGGTCCGACAACATCTCCTCCTCAACAACTTCCCTGCCTCAAACTAGCTTTGACTTGGCTTCTCCTCAGCATCTCTGCTTTGAATTTCTCTCAAAAGATGTCCCCTTGGCCTCAAAATGGCCTTGGTTAAATAGTGGGGAAGTTGGTTATCCATCTCCAACTTCCTCCACGAATTTAGGCTCTAAAAATGCCCAATAACTCCCAAAAATGAGTTAATTACATTAAAAAGGGTTAAACATGAATTAAATCCAAAAGTGGTTATAAAAACCCACTTCATAACCATATAATATAGTTATATAGGCTTATAGCCCCCTCCAACCGCACGCGCACCCTTTTTATCGGTCACATGAGCATCATGTGGCTACGCGCTAGCGTGGGCCACCCCATTTGCTCCAGCACTGGTCGCATGGACTTTGCATACAACCGTGGGTCATTATTACAATACCCCACGCATATTTGAAAACAATGGTCATATAGTGTAAACCAATACGACCGGAGCTTTAACATATTCGCGCCCATATGTTAAACAAACAATGTAACCGTTTTAAAACCACATTTGAAACCCGTCAATACAACCGCGCACATGCTGTAGGGTGTGGTCATATGTAAACGCAATGGAACCGCGGGTCGGGGCCAAGCCCCGGCCCGATCCCCCGCCAACAATTACACAATTCAAATTTAAATAACATTTAAATCGTATGCATAACAAGAATCAAATGGCGGTCCAATGGTTGAACGGTCGATACGAAGGCGTAGTCAGTGGACGAGGTCGCCGGTTCGAATCCGGTCGACCCCAAATAATTTTTGAAACTAAAACCAATTAGACAAATATCGGGGTGCCACGTGGCAGCTCGTGATTGGGCCACATGGCACCCTTACATCCAACCGATGCATGCCACGTGTCGACTGATGATTCGTCCACGTCAACCAATCAGAATATGCCGCGTGTCCATCATTGATTCGGCCACGTCATTTGCCATGTCATCTTGCCACATCGAAATCCGTACGCTCTGTCATCATGCCACGTCAGCTGCTGACATCACCCGTGCCACGTGTCACCCTTTCAGTGGTGACACGTGTCACCTCGTGATTGGTCCAGCCGTACACCAAAAATGCCAAATCTGCCTGACACGTGTCACTGCCTAAGGCTGCCATGTGTCCTGTACGGAGCTGACACATGTCACTGTAGGACCTGCCACGTGTCCTGTACGGACTATACGGACAGGTACAGTCAGCATCAAAAAAATTTCCCTGTTTGGCTTGGCGGACATAATGCGATATTTTCTCCATACGGACTCCGTTTGACAAAGTAAATATACCACCAGAATCAGGAAGACGAGCCGGACGCAATGGTGTTGGTTTCATCAGATTCTGAGCACTTTCATTTTTGAGCATTTTTCATGCCCTGTCAGGCTTCTGAATCCGATTTCGGATCAACAATAGTTCACGAAGCATATTTAATGACATTAGTAAGTAAAATAGTCTCTATGTTTTGAATTAATTTTGGATAGGGTATTTTCATATATCCTTAATAGGTAGAAAAAAGTACAAGTGTGGCAGCAAACCCTTACAATAGAGGAAATTGTAACAAAGAAGGAAAGAATAAGAACTTCCAACTATGGTTGGCTAGAAGTTATTGATGCAACTCCAAAGTTGTGATTGTGGCTAGAGTTGTCTAGAAGAAGAAGAGCAGGAAAAGCTCTTGAAATAAAGTGAGTAGAAGTGTAGAAGCCTAGAGGAGTAGAGAAAGCTTAGAAGGTTCTAGAAGAGATAACTAGTGGTACCAAAAGGCCAGGTTCGGGAGAAGCTTGGTGAGGTATTGTAGCAAGGTGAAATATACTTGTAACTGTAGAGGTTATTTTCATCTCACTATTGAGCATGGAGAAGCTCACCAAGGAAGAAATGAAGATGAATAGAGATAGTCAAAGGAAGGGTTCAAAAGGAATCCACTAGAGAGTGAGAGGAGATGCCAAATAAATTGGTGAAAGCAAGATGAATGATGAGGAATTTGATTGAGAGATTGTTGAGTTAAAATAAAAATTAAATGTGATGATGAAGTCGTTATAGGAATACATGGAAGAAGATCAAATATGCGGATGGAAGTTGAGGAAGAAGGTCAAATGGAATGTAGCGCAATTATTTGTAAGAAAGATAAGACAAAAGCTGAGACACATGATGCACGTTTGGATAAAGACAAAGAAGAAACTCAGATAAGCTGAGTATGGAACATAGTCCTTTGGAGCAAGACAAATAGTTCACATTTGCGAACTAGAGCAGGGAGAAATTCTTGGAGAAGATGATGGAGGTGGAAAAGATGAGGTTCAAAATCAAGACCTCATGAGGTGCTTGGAGATTTCATACCAGAAGATGATGCTAGAAGCATCAACAAAGACTCAAGTGTATCATGTTTTTATAACTAATGAATTGTGTGTGTTTGCAGGTATTGAAGGATGTGAAGATAAACAAACCCAAAAATTTGTCATAATAGAGGAAGAGACACTATTGTCTCATAAAAGAAGTCAAAGAGGATACTATTCACAACTAAAGAATGCAAATGTTGAAGGAAAATAACTTGTTGTAAAAATGAACAAGACAATATTGGCTTATGAAGATAGCCACGAGGAGGATGAAGAAATTGAAGAACAACATTCTGGTGCAGATATTGAAGATGATGGAATCGGCCAAGAATTTGCCACCAGGAAAGAGGGAAAGGACCAACAAAGAGATTCTAGACAACCAAGAGAAAAGGTAGAAGATAAGAAGGAATTGCAGACTCCAAAAGAGGAAATGGAAGACATATTGAAAGGAAGATGCAAGATTCTAAAAACTGGAATTAAAGGTAGACAAAAAGATAGCTTTGTGTCAGGATCAAAGGAAGGCATCATCAAATTTTCAGAAGATGGTGAAATAGGACTAACATACACATAGGATGAGGTAACTAATTTATCTCTTCAGGTTTTGTTTAATCAATATGGGCATGTGTTGACATTTGATGAGAAAAAAATTATCTTGGGAGAAAATAACAAATTGTTGAGAGAAAAAGACTCCTAAAGAGAGTGAAGGTTTCATAGAGGAGGATGGTAAAGAAGAGACCGGTATGGAGAATTTTTTCTAGGGTATTACAACATGTCCATAGGAGATCATGATGTATGGAAAACAAGGAGACAACCAAGAAGCCATAGATGATTTTCTTGAGAATGACAAGAAGTATGGACAACAAAAGGATGAAGAGAAAGAGGTTATTTATGTGAGAAATAAAGAAAGTGATGATAAGTGTAATCAACAGGTTGAAAATGAACAAATAGTTTCAAAATATGAATGTAAAAATGGGGCAACAAACTACACATCTGCAACAAACAATAAGGGAGTTCAAAAGAGGATGATAGTAGTTATTCTCATGATGTTGGTAGTCATTTTTATGACTGTAAAAGGGACTTTAGAGACTAATGGGAAATTGGTTTTCTATCATAAATTTGTGTCATGTGTAGGGATAGAGAGAAGTGTAGTCTCTAGAGTTAGAAGCAAATAGACTTTCATAGAAAAGCAAGGGGAATAGAGAAGGAATCTCAATACCTTACATATTTATAAAGAAGAGAATGAAGAAGGAGGAATAATTTCTTTAATTTTTCCACATCAAGACATTGCTGAAAAAATGTTCAATGAATAGGATCCTGGAATGCATGAGCATGAATATGTTATGAGAAATAGAGATAATCCTCAAGGAGTTGAAGACAAAGAAATGGGAGAAAAGGTCATATAGATTTTATATGGAACTAGTGCAAAGTGTATGGAACATAATTTCATAACCATTGAGGTATTGACATGATACTTTTATAAGCAAACAGTGTTGAGAGAGACAATTTCCATGAAAGTTTTATATGCAAAAATATGGAGCATAATGTATAATTTCAGGATTGATCAGAAGATGCATAATGCCTACAGAGTTACATGCATCAAGAAGAAAGAAAAAATTCCATATCATTAAGGGATGATAGGCAACATAAAAATAGTGAAAGTAACATAGAACATAGTTTTGAGACATTGACAAAAAATATGTATAAGTTGAAGATGTTAAAGATGGATGCAATGTTTGAAGAAATAACACAAAACATGCAGATTCTATGTGCAAGAGTACATCAACGTATGGGAATCAATAGTGATATATACCAACAAAAGAAAAAGTTGTATATTGAGATGGAAGAATTATTAGCATGCGTAAGATAGGGGCCTAAGTTGAGACACCACGGGATAGAGAACACATTCAAAAAAACAAAGTTAGTTGAAGGTAATTGTGGTAGCAAGGAAACTGGACAACAATAGAGAAAAGTATGGGATCGAGGAGGACTTCAACCAATAGAAGACTCATGAACATGAGTTCGTGAATTTTTGTACCCTGGGAGTCTGATGTAGGAGCATATTATCTCAAAATCAATTGTTTTGAGCAGACCTAAGGGGGTCTTAGAATTTACCAAATGGAGTGGGTTCCCTAATGAAATTAATTGTATTTTCGTAATTTTATAAGTAGATTCTAGAAGGATAGGGTTGTTATGAAGAAATGGATTTGTTTTCCCTAATTATCATGTAAATGGATTATTAGAGAAATTGGTTGGTAAGTGTGTATTTTCCTAAATATGGAGGATTTGATCCTATTGATCCTCAGATGTACGAGTCAAGACAAAGAGATATTTTTAGGGGTTTGTTAGATCAGAAGGTTTTTACCTTCCAAGTATAAGTGTAAGCCTTCAGGAATGGATTGGCAGTGTGGCCAAATAGAGTGGAATTAGGCCAAGGAGGGGCCCTGAGCTAGAGAAGTGCCCAAATGGTGGAATTGGGCCAAAAAAAGGATACGAGGTATTCCTAAGTTTTATAGAATTCATATACATAGGGTTTTAATATAAATGTTGTATTACATATCCAGACTACGTCTGTACCTCTCTCTGTTGATGTGTTTTAATATATAATGAATTTATATATGGATAGATAGATTCTATGTATAACCGGTAATGTTAGATCGTGAATGAGAGCTTGAGGTTTTGCATGAACCACTTGCAATTGACGAACTTGGATAATATTTGTGAGTGGGACAACCAAGCTTAGTTGGGTTTGAATGTATGAAGAGAAAAAGACCAATAGAGAAATACATAGGATGAGGTTGATTTTCTATGTATATGCTTAAAAACTAAAGCATGAGTCTCAATGTATGATAGTGGACAAGAGTGATGAAGTTTGGTTGTAGAGGAACGCGTTACCCTCTTTAATGTCAGAGGCTAACTCCATAGAAAGTCAATTGGAATCATGATAGAAGGCGCCATACAAAGATCAACAATCAAAATAATTTTGGAAGACGAAGGCGATCTAACCGTTGATTGCAAAGAGATCAACGACCAAGAGTGAAGGAGATAGACCGAGCCTGAATCCACAAGAAGGATAAACGTAAAGAAACTGAGTGGCTTTAAAGTTCCAATTGATTAAAGTATTAAGTAACATATCGTCGAGTAAATTTCATCAACTGGATCGGGTTTGTGATGAGTTGTGAATGAGTTGGGAGAAAATACATTGATGCCTGGTGGTCTGGTTAAACTAGATTGGAGTAATTCTTTAAAGACACATAGTCGGGTATCCTGGTGACTCGGTGTTCTGGTGAACCGATGGTCTGATGTCCCTGTGATCGGGACACAGAGCATAGGAATTTTCATAGGGTATTCTCGTGGCTGGTTATTTCAGTTGGCTGGTTAGAGCAGTTTAACTAGAAAGAATTAGACCCAGTTACAAAAATTTTTAAGTCGGTTAAGCGATGAGGTTAAGTAGAGGGTTAAGAAGCAAGGATTAGGAGTTAGAGTTGTCTCCATGTATAAATTAATTTTGGTATAAAGAAGCCCTTGTTCATATGGGATTAGAGTTATAATGTTTGAATGATGGAATGGAGTCAAATCAACCAACCATCATAGGAGTTTCTGCAGGTTAAGGTATTTAGCCTGCGTCACATTCCAATGTCCCTGGTGTTTTAGGCCTCCAGAAGTTTCAAGTTCAAACCCTTACAACAAGCGTGTTGTACACTAGTGTGTCCTGCCTCAAGGTAAGGTAGTAGTGAAGAGTTTCAAATTGGGTTAAGAGTATCACTATAATGAAACCTCCTATTAAGTGAAGATTATCACTATAATGAACCTTCCAAATGGTTGCAAATTGTACACTTAGAAAAGGCCAAGGGATGTAAACCAATCTAAAAATGTTAAAAGTTATGGGAAAAAAAGTAAAAGGCTTCATAAACATCTATACAAATCCATATGAAAAAAAACAAAGACTCTGAAGCCATTCATTTCATCCCAATGGGGACTTAGAGGCATAAGAAATTTTTTCACATGCAACAAGTGAAATTCAAGATATTGGTAGCCAATGATTGAAGAAGAAGAATTCTTGTTGTCCAAAAAGGTAACTTGTTAATCACAACTCGTTTCACTATTGAAATATGTAATAAATTGTATGTTAAAAGGTTGATTATTATAGAAAAATTTAGGTATTCAAACAAATTTATATCTCATAAAAAGCTAGTTAAATGAAAACAAATTCAATATGTTCATCATCTCTCATTTTAAAAATAAAAAATGAACAACTCAATGTGATGATGAAGTTGTTATAGGAATAAAGTGAAGAAGATCAAAGATGTGGATGGAAGTTGAGGAAGAAGGTCAAATGGCCTATAGTGCAATTATTTGTAAGAAAGCTAAGACAAAAGTTGAGACACATGATTCATGTTTGGATAAAGACAAAGAAGAAAATCAGATAAGCTGAGTATGGAACACAGTCCTTTAGAGAAAGACAAATAATTCACATTTGTGAGCTAGAGCAAGGAGAAATGCTTGGAGAAGATGAGGTTCAAAATCAAGACCTCATGAGGTGCTTGGAGAGTTCATACAAGAAGATGATGCTAGAAGCATCAACAAAGACTCAGGAGTCTCATGTTTTTATAACTAATGAATTGTGTGTGTTTGCAAGTATTGAAGGATGTGAAGATAAACAGACCCAAAAAAATTTCATGATAGAGGAAGAGACACTATTGTATCCTAAAAGCAGTGAAAGAGGAGACCATTCACAACCAAAGAATGCAAGTGTTGAAGGAAAAGAACTTGTTGTGAAAATGAACAAGACAATATTGGCTTATGAAGACAACCACGAGGAGGACAAAAAAATTGAAGAACAAGATGATGGAATTGGCTAAGAAGTGTCCACCCGGAAAGAGCGAAAGGAACAACAAAGAGATTCTAGACAACCGGGAGAAAAGGTAGAAGATAAGAAGGAATTACATACTCCAAAAGAGGAAATGGAAGACAAATTGAAAGGAGGATGCAAGATTCTAAGAACTGGAATGAAAGGTAGACAAAAATATAGCTTTGTGATAGGATCAAAGGAAGGCGTCATCAAATTTTTCAGAAGATGGTGAAATAGGACTAACAAAAGTAGAGGATGAGGTAACGAATGTATCTCTTCAGATTTTTTTTAATAAATATGGGCATGTGTTGACAGTAGATGAGCATAAAATTATCTTGGGAGAAAATAACAAATTGTTGAGAGAAAAGATGTAACACACCCGACACCTTAGTAACTTTCCTAGGGATGGGGCATCAATATTTCACTCTTCTTAACATCTCAGATCCTTTGTATGAGGTATTTATCCTCTTCTGCTCACCCATAGCGTTCTAATGATTGCTACTAGGTTCAAATCCGAGCTTTGGATTGCAAGTTATGGCTTCTCAAATTTATTCGAGCGTTCATTGGTTGAGGGCCACGTGGTGCTCACATGGATCCATCTCA
>JASDQU010014671.1:117206-129133 GCA_032191745.1 Picea mariana | reverse complement strand
AAATTATTCATTATTCACAACGGTTAATGAGAATTCTTTCATTATTTCGCTCCTTCTTCTTCTTTCTCCAATTCTCTCTGCAAATGTGTGTATCATTGTTTAGCTAGATCTATTATGTGCAGGTTCAACACATTTACACATACAACCTCTACAATTGATGTTGGGGGTATGAGTCCAATCATTGTGAGTCGTATTGGAATCATGTCATCAACCTCTGCAAGTCATTTTGAATACCAGCGCCCAACCTCTACAAGTCATGTTGGGGGCACGAGTCCAATCACTGTGAGTCATACTAGAATTACATAAACAACCTATGCAAGTCATGTTGAAGACCAACAACCAGCCACTGCAAGTCATGTTGGAGGCACAACTCTAGTCACTGCAAGTCATGCTGGGGGCAACCCACCAACCACTACAAGTCATGTTGGGGGCATTGATACAGTTGAGAAACCTAGATGTATAGGACGTAATCCCAAGTTCCCTTGTAATATTTGAAAAGTAGATCACATTAATTATCTGTGCCCTGGCATTTCCATGGTACAAGAAGCGTGGTCCTTGTCTAAAGAACCTTCTAGTTCTGAGTCATCTTTGGTTTCCCAACAATCTAATCAATATTTGGTTGACAAAGAGGTCATGTTGATGTAATCTTCTACTGACACCAGTCTCATTTTGGGGGGTGATGCATATCTTGACCATGTTGTATTGCATCCTATTCAACCAATGGTTGAGGAAGTGGTCACGTTGATACAATATTCAATCGATCCCACTCTTCTCTTGGAGAGTGACAAGTCTAAGGAGGTGATCTCATCGATGCAATCTTCAGCCGATCCCACTCTTCTTTTGGGGAGTAATGTGTCTTTTGACCATGTCCTTAGCATTTCTATTTCAATACCTTATGAACAAGGGGGCATTCCACTCTCTTCGAGTACACCCCCTCAAAGTACTAGGATGGTTTCCTTTGATTGGAATGATATTATAGAGCCTTGCCTTCCTTATTCTCCACACTTCAAGATAGTGGTTGGAATCAATAAATTGGGAATTTTCCAAAGTATTGTAGATGAAGGATCCTCTTTAAGTATTTTCTCATCCTCAGCTTGGTAAGCTTTGAGTTCTCCCAAGCTTGTGTCAGCTAATAGTGAGTTGTTGGATTTTGACAGAAGACCTAGCGAGTGTTTGGGTATTCTTTCTCAGCTACCTATCATATTACGTGGGAATATTTTCCTTGTCAATTTGTTAGTGGTGCCAATCCCTTTAGAATTTAATTTTCTTATTGGGCATGATTATATATATGCGATGAAAGTTGTGGTGTCTACGGTCTTTCGTGTGATGCATTTCCCTCACAATGGAAGCATTGTCACTATTGATTATCTTTCATATGATAATCACCATCCTAGTTCGATTTCAGCTCAGGTTTCCCCTTTATGTGTTTCTAGTGTTCAAGTAGCCTCTTCCCCGCCACGGGTGAATTATGTGGTGTCTTATCCTCGGTGTTCAATTTCTCCTGAGAAGGATCCTTTACAATTATGTTCACCCTTTCGAGACAAGGTCTCAACAATTTATCAGGTGTTTTATCCGATGGGGGCATGGGAGCCCTTTCTTATCCCTATTGGCTCGAGTAATCTAGCATTTCCTCTTGAGTCTGATCATGTTGTTTGTAAGACCTCGAGCCTTGGTATTTATGCATTATCAAACCCCGATTTCATGGATGTTGAGTTTCCTTTAGATGAGGCCATCCTTGAAGCTACGATTATGGATCTTCGACCTCCTCCTAAACTGGAAGCTTTAGTGGTTGGTTACTAATGAAACCCTTGGCTTGAGCCTAGAAATGTGCTCTACCTAGAGAACTACTATGCATAAGCCACAAGGTTGTGCGGTACTATGTACATACTGTATTTTTAGGGTTTCTTGTTTTCAAGTTATGTATCCCTTAATACTTGTCTTTATCAAAGGTTTCTATATTTTACTTATTAACTTCTGGGTAAGCATTTTTGGTCTTATATACAGGACTTTGGAGACATTTTCTTTGGTACCTTTTCTCTATGTCGATTCGTTCTAACAAGTAATGATCTTGAAACTGGCATATAGGTTATGTTTTCCCCTCCATGCATTTTTGCATTATCCATTTCTTGTTTCATTTTTCCTTAGGATCGACCCCACTGAGTTGCAACATGGAACTTTCTCTGTTTTTTATAAGTGTTGTGATTCATGTGGTAGAGCCTACCTTTCATGGGAATCCTAGTTTAGAATCCCTTTGTATTATGGTGCTCATGTTGCAAGTTTTCTATTAGGCTTGGGAGTCATGTTTAGTCCCGCCATGACATTGCCTATGAATTTCATTCTTCTTACTCAATCTTCTTCTGGCTATTACCTACAAGACTCCCTCCATTATGGAGTCTTGGTTAATCTCTTTTCAGACTCCTTAAAAATAAAAAGATTGTCGAGTGAGCTTGTTTTCTTTCACACTCGTTAAACTGATTTGAAAGGATGTCTATTCGGTGCAAGTTTACCCCTTTTTCAGACCAAATGGACTAATTATGAAAAAGGAATACTCTAGTCAAATTTGACTAAAAGAGTTCTCCTTGGTATTGTTTTACTCTTTTTCGGGCTCAGGAGACTAAATTTATGAAAAAGAACATGAGGTAGAGTTCCAATTGCATTGTATATTGACTGCTTGTGCTTTTTGGCCTAATGTCGATTTCGGCTTGCTATTGTTGAACCACTTGCTTATGCATTCATACCAGTTGCTAGCCTTTCAATTTATGCCTCTGCGACTCGACACATTTATCCCTAGAGGAGACATTCCCTAAGTATCCTTATACTGCACATGTTTTCCTTGCTTTGAGCATAGATATGTTCCTTGCACTTTGGACCTATTTTTCTTTCCCGTGACACTCATTTCCTCCACTTTAATGTACTATAGCACTCTTTTATTATTTTTCAGGATTTAATAATATGAAAAACACCAAAAAAATAANGGGAGCATCTATATCTTTTTATTGGTAACAGATTTTTCTCTCTTGAACAAAGCACAATCTTGATTCAATATCTCATCATTTTGGGTTTAGTATGGATTTAGGAGACTTTTTCTAATTTTTTAGTATAATCTCCCCTGGTTGGTTATTCTTCCAACCATATGAAGTGTTTGTTGATGCTTCTTGTGTCACAAATGTATCCAAGTTTATAATCCACACTGCCTAAGTCACATAATGTGTCGTGCTTTTGTTCAATGGAAGTTTCAGCCTGAGTCGTCCATTTTACAGTTAGTCTCTGACCTTGCTTGTCATCCATCCCAATTTAGTCAAGTATGTTTTGTCATCACAAGTATCGTTGTCCTTTACTCATGCTAGTATAGAAGGTCCCCATTGACTTCTTGTCGGCAGTTCTACTCTTATCGACTCTGACACATTGCTCTGGGAGTATAACCTAGAGTTGCACCTTAGCCTATTTCCATTATTGATAGGTGACCTTACGCTCAATGGATGAAAAACCATCATTGGTCACTAACTGTGTGGTTTCCCTTGTGTTTGACGTCAACAACAATCATCACACATAAGGATTTGTGCGGTACATTGGTTTTCATTTGACCCCATTGGAGGATTCCTCATCTTTTTCAGTAGTCTTCATTATTGGATATTATTCAAAGAGTCTTTTCCATGCATTATTCCATCGGGTGCATGTTGGAGTCGTACCTTGGTGTGGTCCTTACAATCTGTTCGTTTGATTCCTTCCAAATCTTTGGCCTTCTACTACCCCTCATGCTAGATAATAAAGGATGCCTTAATTCCTTCCTTCCAATGGATCTATTCCTATCGACTTCAGCACGTCTTGATCTAGGACATGGATCTAGAGTCATATTTGGTACTTTGGGGCTTGCAGTGATCAGTGGTAGGTTCCCTCACTATTTACATTGGGAATACATCAATGTCCCCTACTCGATAGATTCTACCAAGTGTTCAACATCAACTCATGTATTCACACTTGTCAGATTGTACCATGGTGACTTGATGCCCATTATCATCATCGGTGGGTTGTCTCGCATTTGTTAACGGTATACATCAATGACCGGTAATCAAACAACGTCTCACTATGTTCGACCCCAGCACATCTATTCACATAGTGTAGACTCATACCACAACGGATTGTTTTGAAGACTTCGAGTGAAGTACGAGCATCACATTTTTTGTGCTCCAACCTGACATATTGTACCACTCCATAGACATTGGTACTTGCAAAGGATCACCTTGTTCACTCCATTGATCCTAGATATCCTTTGTTTTTTTTATTTTGAGACATAGCTCCATTGTGTATCTATTTGTGTCTATTATCTACTTTCACATGGATCCATTATGTATTCCTCATGGCCATGCTTCCTACTTCATATATACCACATGGATCCACTATGTATTGTTCGTAGCCATGGTCATTTCTCATATGTTCATATGTACCATGGATCTGCAATGTACTTGATTTAGAGGCCATTCTTACATCACTCTTGAGCATGGGTACGCCCGACTTGGGAAGAGAATACTCTTACTTGATTTTGGCTAATGGTTTCTATTTTTGGATCAATTGTTCGGGAACCTTCCTAAGTTTACTTCATTGTACCCTCGCTTCTCAAAGTTATAATGTATTTCAGCCACCATTTTTCCCTTCTGATCTCATACATTAGGGGCATATGTTATAGCACAAATTGCCACACCTGTGAATTTGTGACATGGCCTTACCCTTTTCCCTAGCTTGCTAAGTAAAATCCCAAACTTTCCTCATCAAGTTACTTAAAAAACTTGGCTTTTGCATATATCCACGGGTTTCCTTTATGCAACACGTAGACATCTGCGCCTTGCAAGCTTGCAGCCCGCAGATGCCCTAAAAAATTATGAAAAATAAAATCTCTCCACAATTTTGGATGGGTTTTTTGATTGGGCTTGTTTCCCAACGTCTCTGAGCCCGTACTAAACAGAATTCAACCTCCCCAACCTCTTTGGGATGGTATAAAAGTACCATTGAGGGAAAATATGGGGAAAATTCTGATGGGGTAAGGTTATGTTGTTGAGATTTAGAAATCTTCCCTAATCCCTTCATTCTCTAAGTAGCATCCCCTAACCTAGAAACTCTTTTTCCAGTATTCCTTCCTCTCCTATATATCCATAAATTGTATTCCTATCCTTATTGGGTTATCCGAGGAAGAGCCTCATTGTTGAGTTGATGCTTGAAGGACTTATGGAAGAACCTGGGCAGTTGGTTGTGAAGCAGTGCCGGAATTTGAACTAGGTTGTAACCAACTTTCACATATTGTTAATAATAGAAGAGTTATATTCCCCTCCTATCTTGTGTTCATTTCAATGTTATATGTTTTCGTTGTTCATATATGCTTTGATTTATACACATAATATATCCTACTTGAACCTATAACTACCTTGTGCAGAATTATCTTGGTTTCATGTTGCAGGTTGGTTCCAGTAGAGACTAGGAGTGCTTCAAGAAGTAGGAGCGGGGATCGACATCAAACGAAGGGTTTAAGGTGCAAGTCTTCTCCTTTCTCCTCTCCTTCTCTCTCCTAGTAAAAAGTAATCATTTCTTTTTTGCGTACTTGTTTGTGAGGGTAGATTCCAGTCTTCTTGATTCAATCTTTCTCTAATGTGACTTGACCCAAGGTCACATGGGAAAAATCCCTTAATATTTACATACGGATGTTGTTTGACACCTAAAAGTGTCAAAAAAGGCTAGTGGTCATCCCAAATCACCATATTCAAAGAGCACTTCAGTTGGTGATACTACATGTTCACCAATTAGAAGAAGATGCCAACTTATTCTAGCTAACTTACTTGGAAATTGATTATAATTTTAAGTAATTAGGAAATGTTCAAACATTGGCAGCTGTCCACTTCTAGATTTCATCTCTTTTCTAGTTCATCCAAGATGAATCATCCATCCATTTTTGACGGTTTTTCTGGTAGATTTTTCATTGAAGCTAAGATTAGAGGCTTCTGAAAGATCCATTGTATTAGCTTTTGCATTAGTGTTTATTGCTTAGATGGTACAAAAATATAGACTTGTGATTGGGGGGGAGGGGGAGATGTTAGCCTATGTCTTACCTTACCAATCATTGAGTCTTATTGTCACCTTAAATTGTATTATTCATTTATGATAATAGTTATTTATTCTCAAGTGTTGACTCAATGATTTAGTTAATATTTCCTAGCCTAGTCACCATGCAAGGTGTTAGAATCTAGAGAAAATATATCTATGAGGTGGCATCACCCATTGTGTTATATATTTGTAAATTTGGTGTGAATATTTGAATAAGATGGCTTGAGGTATTTTCCTTCATATTGTTTTTCATGTCTTGTGTGTTCTATTTCTTAACAACAAAGGCATTACTAATCACCGATGACAAAGAAAGCCTAGGGAATTTATGTAAATATCCCTTCCATCATCATAGACAAAGAAATTTAGGGGCACCAATGCCAAAAGCATTTAAATATTCGAAGACCAAGGAGATTTGGGGGCACCGATGGAAAAATTTCTACCAATTTATAATGGAAGTAAATTCTTTCCAATCACTGATGGGAAAAATTCTTAGCAATTGTTGATGGAAAAATGGATTTAAGGTGTTGATTTGAAGACAAATTTAGGTGCCATTTCAAAGGTAGAATTTAGGATCTGATTCAATAAATTCTCATTGTATACTCAAGAAATGAGGTTTATTCAACCTTAACTTGTTATTCTCAGTAAGAATCTAATGGGAATTATAACAAGATTCAAACATTATCCCTTTTTCCAAGAACTCCCTATGTATTTACATCCCATTCAAATTGAATCTCCAAAAAACCACAGGAAAGATTTATGTGCATACCAATTCCCAAAAAAAAACATTAATAGAAATATGCCATGGTCTCAGGATGCTTATAACAACCAATAAGAGAGGTCTTATAGGGTGACAAGGAAAGGGCCTATTTGAGTGTTAATTGGAAGATAGTTTAAGGATCTTATGTAAAGGTAAGTCAAACACCAACTTCAAAGATGAGTTTTGGGCACCAATAGGAGAGACATTTGTTTGAGTTCGAATTCACTCTCAGTTAAAACACTTGATAGAGGTTACAACAAAGTTTAATTTTTTCCCATTCAAGGAAAAACGCAAAAAATCTACTATGAAATCTGAATTCAAACAACTCTTTAAGGAGGATACACAATGGTTTCAAGGGGGATTTCAACCCAATGTTCAAACTATACAAGCATGAATTTCTTTTCAAAGGGGATAACCAACTAAATCTTTATGAATTGTTATTTTTCAAAGGCAATCTATAGCCAATTAAACTCAATTGCACAAGTAGAACTATTCACACAGATTACTTTGGTGCTAAATTATAAGTGAGGGTGATATCATTAAAATAAAGGATGTGCACTAAAAATGCAAGGCATAGGCTCGGAATTATTTATATGTTCTGAATACAAGAATCCCAAAACAACACACCTGAAATCATGGCAAGTCCATAAAGAAAAACACCACAAATATTTAACTTGTTTCTTAATTTTCGTAAAGGAAAGAAACGTCATTCACAATCCTCATTTTCATAAATTTAAACATTGTTTCTTTTCAAAATTCTAGTCACATTATTTCTATAGCATTAATTCAAAGAGATAAGACCAACATGATGAATCCTTTTTGTACATAGAAAACATAGAATATACATTCCTTCAATTCTCTAGCTAGTTAACCCGATTTTGTTTCACATAATTTACATTTTTTTATAAATTAAACATACATATGAATTTATAGAGCATAAATGAGAGACTTGTCTATTTATAAGTTATTGTCCAAACAATTGATTGAGGGTGAGAAATTTTCCACCCAATTATAGGCTCTACTCCATGTCAATCTCTCTATAATATGTCACTCCCTAGCTAGTATATGAAACCACAAGGGTGAAATTGGAAATCTATGGGATTTATGGGCGATCTCTCTAACTCATACCAAGTATTTACTTGACAAGAATATCATTTCTAAGTTCTTAGGAATAGAAACATCTTTTGGGCACCCCAATTCCTGCTCCACGCACCATAAGGAGAGTTCTCCCTTATATGATCCATAGTCCCTCGGAAATATCCCCCTCTAGTTCTCTTCAGTGTGTGTCTAGCAAGGTCCCAGGTAAGTCATGTAACTTGAACAGTTTATCTCAGTTTCTTTCTCTTTTCAAGGTGTTAAACACTTGCTTACATGGATGTTCTTTCTCACACACTACAGCTAGCTCTCTTTCTCTACATCCACTCATTCTTTTTCTCACTTCCATGCTTCTCAAAACTCAGTCCTCTCTTCTACTCAAATTTCCTCTATGTTTTTCCCATGAATTTTTTACTCTCATAATTCCCCAAATTGATTGTACTCAACCATACCCTTCATGACTTGGTGAGATGACTCTCTTGCCCACCTCTTACATCCATTTAATTTTAACATTCCCATCATGAGCGTACTTTTCTCATGCTCTCATAACTAGGGATGATACAGATTGTATAGGGAATGAAATGAAACACACATAGGAATATAACAAAGAGCACAGTAATATAATTAAAACCTAACTTTTATTAATGAATACAATAGCATAATATTGTAGAACACAAACTAGCTAGAATGGTGGTAGCTTATCTCTGAAGAGAGAGATATGTCGGCTACGCTCATTCAAAAAATATAATACAAGAGGCTAAAAGGATGGTATTTTAACATAAATCAAGAACCCTAAATGTAAAAACCTTAACACTAATCCTAACCCTATTGCATATGTCTCAATATGAAATGGTTGTTGTAGGTATAGAAACATGAGGACTGGTGCAAAGAAGAGGCAATGTTTCAGATCCTAGAATTTTTTATGTTGTGATTCAAACCTAGAAAACTTGGATTTATCTCCACCTTTGGTTACTTGACTTAGGGGCCAAGTGATATGAGATAACCCCAACATGAACCTATAGTAGACATTGACGAGACCTAAGAAGCTGTGGAGCTCTTTCAAAGTAATTGGAATGCACCCCATGAATTGCGTCTTGGCTAGGTCCACATGCACCCCATGTTCATCCATAATATATCCTAAGTATTAAATTATTTACATGCCAAATGAGAATTTTTCCAAATTGGCATATAACTCGTGTTGTCACAAGGTGGTCAAGACCTATTGAATGTGTTGCAAATGTTTTGCCCATGTTCGGTTGAAGATGAGGATTTCATCCAAATATACAACCACAAAGAGTTTGTGAATGGTCACAAGATATCATCCATCATCCTCATGAATGTCATTGGAGCATTAGTCAAGCCAAAAGGCATGACCAACCACTCAAAAATGCCTTCTTTAGATTTGAAAGGTGTCTTCCATACATCAGTTTATTCTATCAGAACCTAGTGATAGCCTGACTTTAGATCAATTTTAGTAAAAAACTCAACACCCTTAAGTTGATCAAGAAGATTGTTAATTTGGGGGATCGGGTATCGGTTCTCGATGGTGATTTTTTTCAAGGATCTATAATCAATATAGATTCACCATGTGTCATCCTTCTTCTACACCAACACAATTGGGCTGCCACAAGGTGAGGATCTCAGTCGAATGTGGCCCTTTCTGATGAGCTCATGAATTTAATGTTTTATTTCCTCATTCTCCAAAAGTGAGCATCTACATATTGGACCATTGGGTAATGGGGAACTAGGTATCAATTCAATGGGATGTTTGACATGATAGTGCAGAGGCACCCCTATAGGTGAGGCAAACATGTCTCTATATTCGTCTACAAACCTATCCACCTACTTCTATTGTGTATAGAAACCATGTGATGAAGTTGTGGTGGTCGCGGTGACCTTTCATTCACATTTTGACTGAACCATGAAGATGAAAAATTTAGTAGTTTGAGGAATTACCTTTTAGCACTATTTTTTCGAGATCAATGAAATTATAGTAGTCAAAACTAACTATGGTACCATGTAGGGCTGACCTCCCAAAGTAACAATGACACTACGAAATCAATTTTCATAAAAATCATGGTGTTTCCACATATAGGGTTGTTCTAAAAGAACATCACACAGTACCTCATCTTTGAAGGGATTGATGTCGTAGGAAAAGTGGCATTACTAGCTGACATGAAGGTCTCTTTCCTAGCTCAACCAACCAATGGTGTATGGTTGGGGGTGTGGCACTATCTAAAGCTTCAATATCTTGATGACCTTAGTTGATATCAGGTTCTTCTAGCTCCTGGTGTCAACAATTAAATTTAGTAGGGTCCCCTTCACCCACATCTGCAAATGGAAGAGGCACTCCCCCTCCTCAATCTCCTTTGACTCGTATTGTTTGATCTTTGTGGTTGTGATGGTAGCACTAGGTTCTGCATCAATGATCCACTTTCCCTTATATTATTCTGATTCAAATTCTAAGTCAGGGTCTGACTCTTTTTATTTAAGCTCAAACAATAATGACTGTTTGGAGCGACATTCATCAATGTTGTGCTAGGGGATTTTGTGGGACTCACACCACTTTCCAGTGTCCTTCTTCGACTTCTCATTTCCCTTATTTGTCTGCGGCTTGGACTAGTTGTCTTGAGGTTGGATCTCCCTTATTTGTCCCTTGATTTGTGAGTTAGGGATGCCTTTACCATACTTTTGTTGTGGCAAATTTGTAGACCCAAACACCTTCTTATTTTGTTGCCTAAATTTGTGTTTGATTTTGATCGCATATCGATAAGAGGTTCTCAGTGAGAAGATGTCCAAGAAATCCATCTCTGCAATCCATATCTACTTGTATGTACCTATGTAGGCCACTATGGTACTTCAAAACTAGGTGTTTTTCAGAGTCTTTGATACCCATGTTTAGTAGTAAGGTATGGAATATGTTGGTGTACTTCGACATCGTCTCGTCTCTCTCCTGACACAGAGTCATCCATCTCATGTACTAGTCATCATAACTTCCAACAAGGTAGAATTCATCCTTGATGGAATCAACAAAGGTTGCCTAATTGGGTTATATCATGAATGTTATAGACTCATCTTCATTATGTCTCTCCCAGTAAATTTCCCACCAATATTTTGACATGGGGAAGGGCTTTGAGGAGCATGAAGGTAATATTTTTGGTGTCGAAAATATTTTGAATAGAGTAATAACCCTCTAACATTTTTAACCACTTTTTGAAAGAATTTGCATCTATCTAGCCTTCAAATAAAGGGATACCAAAGTTAACTTATACCTTGAAGGGTGTCGCACCTCTAAAACGGCTACTTGTTGAAGGTCTCGCACCTCTAAAACGGCTACTTGCTGAAGGTCTCGCCTACCGTCGTCAATCATTGAAGGATCTAGGTGAAGTTGTCTATCATCTTGTTCCTTTATCACACAAGTTCTTCCTCGAGCAACATCTTGATAGGATCTCCTACTATGTCATCTATCTTTTCCCCCACTATGGGAGGTTGCTTGGGCTAGTGAGAGAGATTGTCTCCTAGTGAAACTAGCTCGAGAACCAACTATATATACCCTAACCTCATCGGGGACGTGCACCAAGAAAAAACAAGGAGTAGATTGCTTTGATACCATTAATCCAAATTGTATAGGGAATGAAATGAAACACACACAGGAATATAGCAGAGAGCACAATGATACGGTGAAAACCCAACTTCTATTAGTGAATAAAATAGTGGAATATTGTGGAACACAAACTGGCTAGAATGGTGGTAACTTATCTCTGAAGATAGAGAGAGATGTCAGCTACGCTCGTTCACAAAAAGATAATACAAGAGGCCGAAAGGATGGCCTTTTGACATAAAGCAAGAGACCTATTGGTCTAAAACTATAACCCTAGGAGGTGAAGCACCAAAAGGGTGTTTTTGGGCTCGGGGTGATTAAGGTAGATATCAGTGGCCACCCACCTTTTCCAACTGGCTCAAAACAGTTTTCTGACAATTTTGG
>JASDQU010014671.1:76551-99626 GCA_032191745.1 Picea mariana | reverse complement strand
CTCCTGGCTCAGTAATGGATAGGGACGAAGGTTACTCTCCTCCTCCCAACTCAACCTCTATTTTCTGTGATCAGAACTCTCTCTAGTTTACATTTCTTTCTTGAAACCGAGAGATTATCCTCCTGTCTCTGCACACTTTGTGGTTCCTCCTCTGTCCACCATGCCTTCCTTTCTTGCCTTCCTCAACAAGATGGCATGTGGCCCAAATTCTCAGTCCGTGGTTAGGTCTAGAATCCTTACAGATGAGCGGTCTGACGCATCCCCTCATTAACTCTTGAGGAGGTCATACCACCTACTAGTCTGACTGTAATTCATTCCTGAGTCAGAGGGTTGTTCTAATCATGAGAAATTAAGTCCAGTAAAGTACTAGTCTGGTGGAGGTTAACGCAACCATTTCTGGTCCCCTTCACCATCTCTTTCATAGCATTCATGGTCTCTCTTAGCACACCCCCCTTACAATATTCATGCAACACTTATCCATTTTCTAGTAAATAACATAATTTACATTCATCGACTTTTTATACAAAGGTCCATCAAATCAAACATTCACACATATTGTGTTTTTCATAGTCTCTTCGCCAATATAGTTATATTTACAAACTGGGGGAAACATGGTGTTACAATTCCCTCCCCCTTAAAGGAACATCATCCTCGATGTTCTATCTGTCAACATGCTCTATATATACAAAAGTAAACAAAAATGGATATGCATGTCTCATGGCATCCTCCATTTCCCACATAGCCTCATCTGGGCCAAAGAGTTTCCACTGCACCTTGACCTGTGCAATGGTTTGGTTCCTAAGTGAGGTTTCCTTCCTGTCTAGTATGCATTGAGGTTCTGGTAGGAATTCTCCCTTCGGCTCCACCTGGATCACAGACCAATCAATTATATGATTAGAATCATGTACATATTTATTCAATAATGAAACATGGAAACCATTATGTGTCTTTATTGTGGACCCTTTGAAGTGTTAGATGGAAACCATTATGTGTCCACTCTATCTAACACTTCAAAGGGTCCACAATACCGAGGTTCCAACTTGGTACAAGCTCCCATTCTCAGGGAACTCTTCATGCGCCTAACTCTAAGATAGACATGGTCTCATGTCTTCAACTCTCTGGGAGTTCTCTTTTTATCAGCGTAACTCTTTTGTTTATCCTAAGCAATTTTCATATTGTTCTTTATCTGAATCACTTTGTTCCATTTCTTTCAACATGTTGGGCCTGATTGTAATTCTATCCACTGGATTACTTGATTTGATTGAAATCTTGCACTGTCTACCATAGAGGGATTCAAAAGGGCTCATCTTCAGCGACTCTTGATAACTGTTTTTGTAGGATAATTATACCAATGGCAGGTAGTATTCCCACTTCTTAGGCTGATGCATTACATGCATCCTTAACATGTCTTCTACTATCTAGTTTACTCTTTCTGTCTGTCCATCATTTTGAGGGTGATAGGTTGTGCTAAATAACAATTTAGTCTCAAAACTAGCCATTATGGATTTCCAAAAGCTTGAAGTAAATTTTTGGTCTCTGTCAGATATAATCTCCCTAGGCATTCCATGCAATCCAAATGTCTCCTTCATGTAGATGTTGGCGATATATATTGCCTTGCAAGTTGTTTTGACAAGAACGAAGTGAGAAGACTTGCTCAATTTTTCCACCACTACCATGATGGCATCATTCTGCTTGTCCGATTTTGGTAATTCGGTGATGAAATTCATGGAGATGGTTTCCCATTTCCATTTTGGAATTGGTAGAGGTTGTAACAACCCTGTTAGGTGCCAATTTTCTACCTGAACTTGTTGGCATTCTAGACACTTAGCTAGATACTCAACTATGTCCTTTTTCAATACAGGCCAATATAATTGTTTCATAGTGGTCATGATCATTTTATGATAACATGGATGACCAATATATGGTCTCTTGTGTAGTTCTTCCATTATGAACCTTTTCAAGTCGTCACAACTTAGGATATACACTCTGTTTCTATAAGTCAACAGACCTTCATCGAGCATCTGATAGCCTTCATATTTTATCCCTGTAGGTTCTTGCCTTAGGTATGAGGTCACGGACTTGAAGAATGCATCTATTTCTTGTGCATTCCTGACTCTCTCCCTAACATCCGCTTTGCAGGTGCTCATTGTTTCCAGGTGAATCGTTTTCACACTTCTACTAAGGGCATCAACCACCCTATTTTCCTTTCCTTTGATGTAGTTGATTTCAAAATCAAACTCATTAAGGAGAGCCATCCACCTACCTTGCTTGGCATTGAGTTTTGGTTGATCAAACAAGTGCCTCAACCCACAATGGTTTTTCATAAGTTAAAATATCCTACCCATGAGGTAATGCCTCCACATTTTTAAAGCATGCACTATGGCATCCAAATCTAGATCATGGGTCACATAATTGATTCCATGCTCATTCAATTTTCTAGATTCATAGCAAATTACCCGTCCTTCTTGCATAAGGACCAGGGATGATTTTAAGGATGGAAATTTATTTTAGAATGTAGAAACCTTGGTGAATCTTACTAATCCTTCATATGCCAACTATAAAATGTTGGCGATATTTTTGTAAAAATATTCAAATTTCTAAGTATTTTATATAGTTTGTATAAATTTTTGGCGATTTTTGAGGTAAAATAATTTTATCCTATAGAATTTGGGCGAATCATTTTTAGAATAGAGAATCTGTTTTTGGGAAAAACCATGGAAAATTAGCCCATGAGTGAAATTTAGCCCCTAAAATCATCCTTGAAATTTAAGGACCCCTCCGAGTCCTTCATTACATGCATCTGTACACACGAGGAGGTCATTATCGGGGTTTGCAATATTCAACACAGGTGCATGGGTCAGAAGGTATTTCAGTTCCTGAAATCTTTCTTCACATTCTGATGTCCAAGTGAATTTAACCCCCTTTTTTTCTGAAGGGCAGTGATTGGACAACCAATCTTGGAAAATCCTTTTATGAACCTTCTATAGTATCCTGCTAAGCCCATAAAGGATCTGATATCAGATACATCCTTTGGGATATGCCATTCCATGATAGATATGATATTTTCAGGGTCTACAACCACTCCTTATTTAGAAATAACATGGCCTAAGTAATGGACTTGCTTCTAGAAACAAAAAAAGTCACACTTGCTAAACTTAGTGTAGAGATGATGCTCTCTTATTACTTGTAGCACTAATGTGAGATGTTCTTCATGCTCCTCTTTGTTCTTGGAGTAGATTAGGATATCATCAATGAAAACCAATACAAATCTATCTAGGAATTTGTTGAGTACATTATTCATCAAGCACATAAAAATGGCAGGGGCATTGGTTAATCCAAATGACACCACCATAAATTCATAGTGACTGTACCTTGTCCTGAAGGATTTTTTGTGGATGTCTTCATCCTTGATTTGGACTTGATGGTATCTAGACCTTAAGTCAATCTTTGAGAAAATGTATTCACCCCTTAATGGGTTTAACAAGTCATTGATTCTTGGTAAGGGATACTTGTTCTACATGGTTGTCTTGTTGAGTTGTCTATAGTCTATGCACATTCGGAGTGTACCATCCTTATTTTTCACAAACAAAGTTGGTGCTCCCAATGGAGACACGCTGGGCCAGATGTAGCCTTTGTCCATCATCTTCTTTAACTGTAGCTTAGGCTCAACTAGCTCTGGTGTGCTCATCCTATAGGGTGTTCTAGATATTGGCACTGCTCCTGGTGCAAGTTCTATCGAGAAGTCAATGTCTCTTCCCGAAGGTAGACCTGATACCTGTTGTGGTAACACGTCTTTATACTCTCTTAATATGGGGTGGTCCTCTAGGTTTGTTTTTTCATCCTCAACAGATTTCAACACATGCATTGCATATAGAGGACATCCCTTTCTGCAATACTTTTTCATTTGAAGGTATGATATTCATCTCATTGAGACATGCTTATGAATCCCTTGGAGGGTTACCTTTCTCCCTTCTTCATTTACACATTATAACATTTTATGGCAACAATCCAACTTAGTTTTATAAGCAACTAACTAGTCCATACCAATCAACAGGTCATAAGATCCTAGGGGAAGTATGTTAAGGGTCGCTTGGGTGGGAAATACATCCATAGTGAATTGGCAAGCTAGTATGACCTCTACTACTTTCCTTTTGGTTCCTGTGGCTAATTTTACTAACCATGGCTTAAAATGTCTAACTGGTTGTAGTTTACACTTATCAACAGTATGAGGGGCCACATAACTCAAATTAGAACCAGGGTCAATTAAAATAAAGACTAGATGGTTGGGGATCATACCTTCCATCTCCACCACTGAAGCTTGGTGGTCGGCTTGTTTATTATCCAAGGCCACATAAACTTGTGGCATTCTCCTAGCCACATCATCTAATGTGGTAGATTTTTGGGTGTTGTAGGCTCTCCTATTGTCCTATTGTCCGTGTGGACAAATCCTCAGCATATGTTCTTCTCCACAACCCCAACATTTCAAGGGTTTTATCTTTGGGTTATCAGTCTTTCCTGGGGTTGATCCAAAAGGTTTATTTCCACTCTGGGAGGGGAAATTTTGTTGATTCACACTTCTAGTAGGGAGGCTCATCCTAGAGTCCTTCCCATATTTCTTAAATTTGGAGGATTTAAACCCCTTCTTCTTGAATCCCGAACTACTCTTCTTTTTGAAGTGTTTCTTAAACTGTTTCCATGAAAAGTCCTTCTCATGGATTCCTTTCACATTCCTAAGGTCTTCCCACCAAATGGAATCTTTTCCTTTCAGGTTGAAGATGGTTATTCGAGCCTTTGAGTTTTTAGAGTAGTCGTGGACTCTAAAATACTTCTTTAAACTAAGCAGCCAAGCTTATGCCTCTTCCCCTTTATTAATATCTCCATCGAAAGAGGGTAGTTTGGCTTTCTTGAACTCTTCAGGATCACGACTTTTGGAATGATTTTGATTCTCTCCTTTCCTTTGGGAATGTGAGATAGCTTTGCTATTAGAAGATCCCTCGGAGTTTCCAGTTTCCTTTCCAGAGGAATCTCCCAATGAGTGTTCCCTGTCTCCAGATTGGACCTTCCTTGAGGTACTCCTCCTAGTGTGGCCACTTATGGGACCACATTTTTCGTATCTCGGGTGGAATTTGACTTCTCTTCGTATGTCGTCGGTCCACCTGTTTGGTTGCGGGTCCATGTTGCAGCTACCTCTATATGTCAGATAATATCTACAACAAGACTGCATTAATTTATGTTTGTTTTTCTTTCTCCTTTATCAATCTTTCATTTTCAACCTTGCAACTCTGTAGTTCAGCCATGAGGCTCCTTACCGTTTCAGCCAAATCTAGAGGGGTTTCCACCACCCTCGTTTTGTCAGATTCTTTGTCTCTATTATGGGAGCTATCCCCCACTTCCTGGCATGTCACCATCCTTTATGCTTGTAGTTTCCCATGATTTACTTACTGCTTGAGTGTTGTAAAAACACTTTATTTTAGCTAACAGTCTATTAGTTCATGAACAACACATAGTTCATATTTATTAAATACACACACACACAGTAGGAAGTTTTCATTCTTTTCTTCAGTAAAAGTTGAACCAGACTCTTTAGGAAAGAGGTAAGGTAGGGTGTCACCCTTAAAAGTCCTTTTAATAAGGTTCTTACACGACTCGTTAATGAGCCCAAACAGGCCAAGTGTTGTAACCACGCTCTGATACCAATTTGTAACACACCCGACCCCTGCGTAACTTTCCTAGGGATGGGGAATCAATATTTCTCTCTTCTTAATATATAATATCCTCTGTCTGAGGTCTTTATCCTCTTCTACTCACCCATAGCATTCTAATGACTGCTACCATGATCAAATACAAGCTTTGGATTGGAAGTTATGGCTTCCCAAAGTTCTTTGGGCGTTCATTGGTTGTGAGCCACGTGGCACCCACATGGATCCATCTCACACGTGTTGTTTCTAATTTCCTTCCTCCATGGTGGAAGACCATCCACCATCTGATTCCTTGACTAGACTTAATCTCTTTCTCTTATATCATATGTGGAGAAATTTGGTGCTTCAATGCTTCATGCCTCTTTTCTATATACGCACGCGACCACCTGAAGTTTGGAACATCTGAAGTTCCATAAGATTGCCACGTGGCTCTAGCCTTCGAGACTTTCAGTCTCTCTCTACCATACTATACCCCAAACCCTCCAAAGTCCCAAAGTCCCAGACTCCCAGAGTCCTAGTCACTTCACCAACCCTTTTGGCTAGGCTCTTTTTCAATATGGCCACGAGATGTAACCTCAGGCCAACCCCTACACAAATTCGGGCTTTGGCTATTTTGGATGCAGTTGATCCCTTTTAACCCGAACTCCGAACCGACTAAGTCACCTAGATCTAGATCTATGATTCGCGCTTCCTCTGACAACTAACGACTGTGATCTACTTCGGGACTTCGGCTTCAGAAGTTCCAAGCACTCCAACACCTTTTTCCCCTGAATTACTTATACCCGAAGCTACAGATCAAACACCACGTGCTCACCTCAATCATTCCTATGAAATGAAATATCTTCTACCATGTGTCCTTCTCCAGCGAATGACTCAGATGGATTTTGGTGCTTCGACCTTTGGGACCCTTGACCTTCGGGACTTCACTCTTCAATTTCCCCAAATTTCTCTATCACTGAAGTGATAGATATGACACCACGTGTCCACACAATTGACGGCTAGGATTTATCTTCTTACCCTTGGAGCTTCGGTTGACTTCTGGTCAATGCTCCATTTCCTAGTTAGATTTTCCCCAAAATCCACGATCTAGTGATGCATGTCCATCCCAGATCGTTGGTCATGATGGACTTCACTAATTCATGATTCTAGAGTATTGCACACTCCACCCACACTTTTCTCCGAACTGGAAGATCTCCTGCCACATGTCCCTTCCCAATGGATGACTAATATGACTTTGCAACTTCATCCTTCGGGGGTTTTTGTGTCACAACACCCATATCCTCCCAAAGCGGTCAACGTCGGGCTGACTACATCGTAAATCCGATGGCTAGGATCGGACCCGAAGGATCCCCAGATCTATGGCCCTAGTCACTTCACGACTCCGACCTTCGAGGATTTTTGTGTTGTTGCCACTCCATTTTCCCGAAGTAGAACTTCATCGAGGTGTCGTGTGTGGGTCCCTCCTTCTAAAGGATCAGATGGTAGGTGGGGCTCCTGACGATCTCCACCAAATATACGGCTCTCCTTCACTTCGTAACTTTGACGTTCTGGGATTTTGATGCTTATGGCATCTCCATTCTCCCGAAGTGGTACTCCGCCGAAGTCGCCTCGGTGTATATCCAATGGTTGAGGGAACCCCTAAACATTATCAATCGATGCCTTGCGCTACTTTGCAATGGGGAGTTGGATCCCAGTTTAGTCGGTAAGACAGGTCATCTAACAAATAGGAAAACCATCCATTGTCGATCAACTTTCCAGTAACCAAAACTCTCGGTTACCTTCGGCCAGTTGATGACTAGTAGGGTCGACAATACCCCAAATTCCAAGGCTTCTAACGTTCCGAAGATAGAAGGACTTAGCTCCCTTAGGGTTAGCATAGGGTTCCTGGGTGTTGGTCATATGGGTCCACCCGAACGAATCTTGTCCATTCGTCTTCCAAATGAAGAGATTTACCCTTCAAGGCTTGAACCTCGCTATCTTTCCTGAGCTTTATCATGACATGGTTAAGGACTTGGGCATGGAATCCTAGTTGCAGAGCAAGGAGTCTGAAAGAGATATCCTCTTCAAAAAGACATAGTCAAAATGACACGAAATCTCTTATCTTGATCGTCTTATAGGCTTATGTTCCAAGATGCCTCAAGGGCTAAGATGGGGGCATTCAGACTATCAACCAAAAGTATGAGCTCACAAGGGGATAAATGCATACAAATATCGTGGCCATTCAATACATAGACCATTTTAAATGTATACATACATGCATTCATTCATTATTCCATTTCAAAGCACAAAGAATGGAAATACTTATCAGGACCAGAGAACGTGATGCAACTGCTGAAAGAGGTGCCCGTTTCCACCCAACCATAGGCTCAGTCACTCCTAACGGATTTACCATTGGCCACCCTTGATCTAGGCCACGATGCTTTGAGATTGAATCTTTTCTTCCGGCTTAGCAAAAGTTAGGGACAAAGGTTACTCTCCTTCTCTTGGCTCAGTGATAGATAGGGATGAAGGTTAATCTCCTTCTCCGGGCTCAATAATGGATAGGGATGAAGGTTACTCTTCTCCTCCCGAATCAACCTCTACTTCCTGCGATCAGAAGTCACTCTAGTTCACAATTCTTTCTTGAAACCGAGAGCTTAGGCTCCCTTCTCTGCACTCTTCTCAGTTCCTCCTCTTCCCACCATGCATTCCTTTCTTGCATTCCTCAGCAAGATGGCGTGTGGATTGAATTCGTAGTCCTTGGTCAGGTTTGGAAGCCTTATAGATGGGCAGTTTACCCCATCCCCTCATTAAATCTTGAGGAGGTGTTCCCAACTACCAGCCTAATTGTAATTAATTTCTAGGTCAGAGGGTTGTTCTCATCCTGAGAAATTAAGTCCAGTAAAGTACTGGTCTGGTGGATTTTAACGCAACCATTCCTGGTCCCCTTCACCATCTCTTTCATAGAATTCATGATCTCTCTTAGAACACCCCCCTTCTAGCAATCATGCAACACTTATCCATTTTCTAGTAAATAACAAAATTTACATTCATTGAACTTTTATACAAAGGTCCATCAAATCAAACATTCACACATATTGATTTTTCCATAGTCTCTTGGCCAATAAAGGTATATTTACAAACTGGAGGAAACAAGGTGTTACAAAAGACTCCTAAAGAGAGTGAAGGTTTCAAAGAGGATGATGGTAAAGAAGATATTGGTATGGAGAACTCCATCCAAGGTATTGCAATAGGGCCATAGGAGATCATGAGGTATGGAAAACAAGGAGACAACCAAGAAGCCATAAATGATTTTGTTGAGAATGACAAGAAGTATGAAAACCAAAAAGATGAAGAGTGGGAGGTTATCTATACAAGCAACAAAGAAAGTGATGATAAGTGTAATCAACAGGTTGAAAATGAACAAATAGTTTCAAAAGATGAATGTACAAATGGGGCAACAAACTACACATCTGCAACAAACAATAAGGGAGTTCAATAGAGGATGATAATAGTTATTCTCGTGATGTTTGCGGTCATTTTTATAACTGTAAAAGTGACTTTAGAGATTAATGGGAAATTTGTTTTCTATCATAAATTTGTTTCATGTGTAGGGATAGAGAGAAGTGTAGTCTCTAGAGTTAGAAGCAAATATATTTTCATAGAAAAGTAAGAGGAATGGAGAAGGAAGCTCAATACCTTACACATTTATAAAGAAGAGAATGATGAAGGAGGAATAATTTCTATAATTTTTCCACCTCAGGACATTTCTGAAAAAATGTTCAATGAATGGGAGCCTGGAATGTATGAGCAAAAGCAGGAATATGTTCCAATAAATAGAGAGAAGCCTCAAGGAGTTGAAGACAAAGAAATGGAAGAAAAGGTCATATAGAATTTATATGGAGCTAGTGCAAAGTATATGGAACATAATTCCATAACCATTGAGGTATCAACATGATACTTTTATAAGCAAAGGGTGTTGAGAGAGACAATTTCCATGAAAGGTTTATATCCAAAAATATGGATTATAATGTATAATTTCAAGATTGGTGAGGAGATGAATGCTTTATAGAGTTACATGCATCAAGAAGAAAGAAAAATTTCCATAGGATTAAGGGATGATAGCCAACATAAACTTTGTGAAAGGAACATAGAATCTAGTTCTGAGACATTGGAAAAAAACATGTATAAGTTGAAGATGTTAAAGCTGGATGCAATGATTGAAGAAATAGCAACAAACATGGAGATTCTATGTGCAGGAGTAAAAACACGTATGGGCATCAATAGTAATATATACCAACAAAAGACAGAGGTGGATATTGAGATGGAAGAATTATTAACATGCCTAAGATAGGTGCCTAAGTGGAGACACCATGGGATAGAGAAGACATTCAACAAAACAAAGTTACTTGAAGGTACTTGTGGTAACAAGGCAAGTGGAAGACAACAAAGCAAAGTATGGGATCTAGGAGGACTTCGGCCAATAGAAGACTCATGAACATTAGTTCATGAATTTTTGTACCCTTGGAGTCTGATGCAGGAGCATATTATGTCAAAATAAACTTTGTTGAGTAGACCTAAGGGGGTATTAGAATTTGCCAAATGGAGTGGGTTCCCTAATGAAATTAATTTCATTTTCATAATTTTGTAAGTAGATTCTAGAAGGATAGGGTTGTTACGAAGAAATGGATTTGTTTTCCCTAGTTATCATGTAAATGGATTATTAGGAAATTGGTTGGGAATTGTGGATTTCCTTGAATATGGAGGATTCGATCCTATTGATCCTCGTGTGTATGAGTCAAGATAAAGAGATATTGTTAGGGGTCTGTTAGATCATAAGGTTTTTACCTTCCGAGTATAAGTGTAAGCCTTCAACAATAGATTGGCAGTGTGGCAAAATAGAGTGGAATTAGGCCAAGGAGGGGGTCAGAGCTAGAGAAGTGACCAAATGGTGGAATCTGGCCAGTAGAAGATACGAGGTATTCCTGAGTTTTATACAATTCATGTAAATAGGGTTTTAATAAAAATGTTTTATTACATATACAAACTGTGTGTGTACCTCTCTCTGTTAATGTGTTTTAATGTCTAATGAATCTATGAATGGATAGATAGATTCTATGTATAACCAGTAATGTTAGATCGCGAATGAGAGGTTGAGGTTTTGCATTAACCACTTTCAATTGATGAACTTGGATTAGATTTGTGAGTGTGACAACCAAGCATATTTGGGTTCGAATGTACGAGGAGAACGAGACCTTTAGAGAAATACATATGATGAAGTTGAGTTTCTATGTATATGGTTAACAACTAAAGCAGGAGTCTCAATGTATGTGAGTGGATGAGAGTGATGAATTTTGGTTGCAGAGGAACGAGTTATCCTCTTTAATTCCATAGGCAAACCCCATAGAAAGTCGATTGGAATCATGCGAGAAGGCACCATACAAAGATCAACGATCAAAATAATTTTGGAAGAAGAAGGAGATATAACCATTGATTGCAGAGAGATCAGTGACTGAGAGCAAAGGAGTTGGACTAATCCTGAATCCACAAGAAGGATCAACGTAAAGAAACCCAGTGGATTTAAAGTTCCAATTGATGAAACTATTAAGTAACAGACCGTCGAGTAAAATTCATCAATTGGACCAGGTTTGCGATCAATTGTGAACGAGTTGGGAGAAAATAACTCGATGCCTGGTGGTCCAGTTAAACCAAATTGGAGTAATTATTTAAAGACGCATATTCAGGTATCCTGGTAACCTGATGTCCTGGTGAAATGATGGTTCAGTGTCCTAATGATTGGGACACAAACCATAGGCATTTGCATAGGGTATTCTAGTGGTTGGTGATTTCATTTGGTTGGTTAGAGCAGTTTAACCGGAAAGAATTAGACCCACTTACAAATATGTTTAAGTCGGTTAAGTGATGAGGTTAAGTAGAGGTTTAAGAAGCGAGGATTAGGAGTTAGAGCTGACTCCATGTAAGCATAAATTTAGGTACATAGAAGCACTTTATTCTTATGGGCTTGGAGTTATAATGTTGGAATGATGGAATGGAGTCAAATCAACCAACCATCATAGGATATTTTGCACGTTAAGGTATTTTCCTTGCGTCACATTCCAATGTCACTGGGATTTTAGGCCTCCAGAATTTGCAAGTTCAAACCCTTACAATGAGTGTGTTGTACACTAGTGTGTCCTGCCTCAAGGTAAGGTAGTAGTGAAGAGTTTAAAATTGGGTTAAGAATATCACTATAATGAAACCTCCAATTAAGTGAAGATTATCACTACAATGAACCTTCCAAATGGTTTCAAATTGTACACTTAGAAAAGGCCAAGGGATGTAAACCAATCTAAACATGTTAAAACACATGTGAAAAAAAAGTAAAAGGCTTCATAAACATATAAACAAATCCATATGAAAAATAAAAAATACTTTGAATCCATTCATGTCATCCCAATGGGGACTGAGAGGCATAAGATATTTTTTCACATGCAACAAGTGAAATTCAAGATATTGGTAGCCAATGATTGAAGAAGAAGAATGATCGTCGTCTAAAAAGGTAATCCATTAACCACAAATCGTTTCAATATTGAAATATGTAATAAAATGTATGTTAAAAGGTTAATTATTATAGAAACATTTAGGTATTCCAACAAATTTATATCTCATAAAAGCTAGTTAAATGCAAACAAATTCAATATGTTCATCATCTATCATTTTAAAAATAAAAAATGAACAACTCAATGTGATGATGAAGTTGCTATAGGAATAAAGTGAAGAAGATCAAAGATGTGGATGGAAGTTGAGGAAGATGGTCAAATGGCCTATAACGCAATTATTTGTAAGAAAGCTAAGGCAAAGTCTGAAACATATGATGCATGTTTGGATAAAGACAAAGAAGAAACTCAGATAAGCTGAGTATGGAACATAGTCCTTTGGAGCAAGACAAATAGTTCACATTTGTGAGCTAGAGCAGGGAGATATGCTTGGAGAAGATGATGGAGGTGGAAAATATGATGTTCAAAATCAAGACCTCATGAGGTGCTTGGAGAGTTCATACGAGAAGATGATGCTAGAAGCATCAATAGAGACTCAAGAGTCTCATGTTTTTATAACTAATGAATTGTGTGTGTTTGCAGGTATTGAAGGATGTGGATATAGATTTGTTTCATGTGTAGGGATAGAGATAAGTATAGTCTCTAGAGTTAGAAGCAAATCGCAGTTTCATAGAAAAACAAGAGCAATGGAGAATGAATCTCAATACCTTACAGATTTATAAAGAAGAGAATGAAGAAGGAGGAATAATTTCTATAATTTTTCCACCTCGGGACATTGCTGAAAAAATGTTCAATGAATGGGAGCCTGGAATACATGAGCAGGAATATGTTCTAAGAAATAGAGAGAATCCTCAAGGAGTTGAAGACAAAGAAATGGAAGAAAAGGTCATATAGATTTTAGATGGAGCTAGTGAAAAGTAGATGGAACATAATTCCATAACCATTGAGGTATTGACATGCTACTTTTATAAGTAAAGGGTATTGAGAGAGACAATTTCCATGAAAGTTTTATGTGCAAAAATCTAGAGCATAATGTATAATTTCAGGATTGATGAGGAGATGAATGCCTTACGGAGTTACATGCATCAAGAAGAAAGAAAAGTTTCCATAGCATTAAGGGATGATAAGCAACATAAACTCGGTGAAAGGAACATAGAACATAGTTTCGGGACATTGGAAAAAATATGTATAAGTTGAAGATTTTAAAGATGGATGCAGTGGTTGAAGAAATAACAACAAACATGGAGATTCTATGTGTATGAGTAAAACAACGTATGGGAATCAATAGTAATATATACCAACAAAAGACGGAGTTGGATATTGATATGGAAGAATTATTAGCATGCCTAAGATAGGTGCCCAAGTGGAGACACCATGGGATAGAGAATACATTCAACAAAACAAAGTTAGTTGAAGGTACTTGTGGTAGCAAGGAAAGTGGACAACAACATAGAAACATAGAAAAGTATGGGATGCAGGAGGAATTCAACCAATAGAAGACTCATGAACATGAGTTCATGAATTTTTGTACCTTGGGAGTTTGATTCAGGAGAATATTATATCAAAATCAACTTTGTTAAGCAAACCTAAGGGGGTCTTAGAATTTTCCAAATGGAGTGTGTTCCATAATGAAAATAATTGTATTTTCGTAATTTTGTAAGTAGATTCTAGAAGGATAGGGTTGTTATGAAGAAATGGATTTGTTTTCCCTAATTATAATGTAAATGGATTATTAGAGAAATTGGTTGGGAAGTGTGGATTTTCCTAAATATGGAGGATTCGATCCTATTGATCATCATCCTATTGATCCTCGGATGTATGAGTCGAGACAAAGAGCTATTGTTAGGGGTTTTTTAGATCGGAAGGTTTTTACCTTCCAAGTATAGGTATGAGCCTTCAGGAATCAATTGGAAGCGTGGCCAAATAGAGTGGAATTAGGCCAAGGAGGGGCTTAGAGATAGAAAAGGGCCCACAGGGTGGAATCAAGCCAGAAGAAGGATATGGGGTATTCCTAAGTTTTATTGAATTCATGTACATAGGGTTTTAATAGAAATGGTGTATTAGATATCCAAACTGTGTGTGTACCTCTCTTTGTTGATGTGTTTTAATGTCTAATGAATCTGTGAATATATAGATATATTCTATGTATAACCGCTAATGTTAGATCATGAATGAGAGGTTGAGGTTTCTCATGTACCACTTGCAATTGACGAACTTGGATTAGATTTTTGAGTGGGACAACCAAGCTTAGTTGGGTTTGAATGTATGAGGAGAAAGAGACCAATAGAGAAATACATAGGATGAGGTTGAGTTTCTATGTATATGGTTAACAACTAAAGCATGAGTCTCGATGTATGAGAGCGGACGAGAGTGATGAAGTTTGGTTGCACAGGAACATGTTATCCTCTTTAATGTCAGAGGCCAACCCCGTAGAAAGGCGATTGAAATAATGCGAGAAGGTGCCATACACAGATAAACTATCATAATCATTTTGGAAGACGAAGGAGATCTAACCGTTGATTACAGAGAGATCAATGAACGAGAGAGAAGGGGATGGACCGAGCTTGAATCCACAAGAAGGATCAACATAAAGAAACTCAGTGGCTTTAAAGTTCTAATTGATGAAAGTGTTAAGTAACAGATCGCCGAGTAAATTTCATCAACTAGATCAGGTTTGTGATCAGCTGTGAATGAGTTGGGAGAAAATACCTCAATGTTTGGTGGTCTAGTTAAACCAGACTAGAGTAATCTTTAAAGATGAATAGTCAAGTATCCCAGTGACCCGATGTTCCGTTGAACTAATGGTACAGTGTCCCAGTGATCGGGACATAGAGCATAGGAATTAGCATAATGTATTATGGTGGCTGGTGATTTCGGTTGGCTGGTTAGAGCAGTTTAACTAGAAAGAATTAGACCCACTTACAAATATTTTTAAGATGGTTAAGTGATGAGGTTAAGTAGAGGTTTAAGAAGTGAGGATTAGGAGTTAGAGCTGACTCGATGTATGCATAAATTTTGGTACAAAGAATCCCTTGTTCATATGGGCTTGGAGTTATAATGTTCGAATGATGGAATGGATTCAAATCGACCAACCATCAAACGAGTTTCTGTAGGTTAAGGTATTTGGCCTGCGTCACATTCCAATGTCCCTGGGATTTGAGGCCTCTATAAGTTGCAAGTTCAAACCCTTACAATGAGTGTGTTGTACACTAGTGTGTCATGCCTCAAGGTAAGGTAGTAGTGGAGAGTTTCAAATTGGGTTAAGAGTATCACTATAATGAAACCTCCAATTAAGTGAAGATTATCACTATAATGAACCTTCCAAATGGTTAAAAATTGTGCAGTTAGAAAAGGCCAAGGGATGTAAACCAATCTAAAAATGTTAAAACATATGGGAAAAAATGTAAAAGGCTTCATAAACCTCTAAAAAAGTCCATATGAAAAAAAAACAAAGACTCTAAAGCCATTCATGGCATCCCAATGGGGACTGAGAGGCATAAGACATTTTTTCACATGCAACAAGTGAAATTCAAGATATTGGTAGCCAATGATTGAAGAAGAAGAATGCTCATCATCTAAAAAGGTAAGTTGTTAACCACGACTTGTTTCACTATTGAAATATGTAATAAATTGTATGTTAAAAGGTTAATTATTATAGAAAAATTTAGGTATTCCAAAAAATTTATATCTCATAAAAATCTATTTAAATGCAAACAAATTCAATATGTTCATCATCTCTCATTTTAAAAATAAAAATCAACAAATTAATGTGATGATGAAGTTTCTATAGGAATAAAGTGAAGAAGGTCAAAGATGTGGATGGAAGTTAAGGAAGAAGGTCAAATGCCTATAGCGCAATTATTTATAAGAATACTAAGACAAAAGTTGAGACACATGATGTATGTTTGGATAAAGACAAAGAAGAAACTCAGATAAGCTAAGTATGGAACACAGTCCTTTGGAGCAAGACAAATAGTTCACATTTGTGAACTAGAGCAGCGAGAAATGCTTGGAGAAGATGATGGAGGTGGAGAAGATGAGGTTCAAAACAAGGACCTGTTGAGTTGCTTCAAGAGTTCATACCAGAAGATGATGCTATAAGCATCAAAAAAGACTCAAGAGTCTCATGTTTTTATAACTAATGAATTGTGTGTGTTTGCAGGTATTGAGGGATGTGAAGATAAACAAACCCAAAAAAAAATCATAATAGAGGAAGAGACACTATTGTCTCATAAAAGCAGTCAAAGAGGAGACTATGCACAACGAAAGAATGCAAATGTTGAAGGAAAAGAAATTGTTGTAAAAATGAACAAGACAATATTGGCTTAAGAAGAAAACCACGAGGAGGACGAAGAAATTGAAGAACAACATTTTGGTGCAGGTATTGAAGATGATGTTATTGGCCAAGAATTTTCCACCAGGAAAGAGGGAAAGGACCAAAAAAGAGATTCTAGACAACCATGAGAAAAGGTAGAAGATAAGAAGGAATTACAGACTCCAAAAGAGGAAATGGAAGACAAATTGAAAGGAGGATGCAAGATTCTAAGTACTGGAATGAAAGGTAGACAAAAAGATAGCTTTGTGATAGGATCAAAGGCATTCATCATCAAATTTTCAGAAGATGGTGAAATAGGACTAACAGAAGCAGAGGATGAGGTAACGAATTTATCTCTTCATATTTTGTTTAATAAATATGGGCATGTGTTGACACTGATGAGAAGAAAATTATCTTGGGAGAAAAGAATGAATTGTTGAGAGAAAAGACTCCTAAAGAGAATGAAGGTTTCATAGAGGAGGATGGTAAAGAAGAGACTGGTATGGAGAACTATGTCCAAGGTATTATAACAGGTCCATAGGAGATCATGAGGTATGAAAAACAAAGAGACAACCAAGAAGCCATAGATGATTCTGTTGAGAATGACAAGAAGTATGCACAACAAAAAGATGAAGAGAAGGAGGTTATCTATACAAGAAACAAAGAAAGTGATGATAAGTGTAATCAACATGTTGAAAATGAACAAATGGTTTCAAAAGATGAATGTGCAAATGGGGCAACAAACTACACATCTACAACAAACGATAAGGGAGTTCAACTGAGGATGATAGTAGTTATTCTAATGTTGTTGGCAGTCATTTTTATGACTATTAAATGGACTTTAGAGATTAACGGGAAATTTGTTTTTTATCATAAATTTGTTTCATGTGTAGGGATAGAGAGAAGTATAGTCTCTAGAGTTAGAAGCAAATAGCACTTTCATAGAAAAACAAGAGGAATGGAGAAGGAAGCTCAATACCTTACAGATTTATAAAGAAGACAATGAAGAAGGAGGAATAATTTCTATAATTTTTCCACCTCGGGACATTGCTGAAAAAATGTTCAATGAACGGGAGCCTGGAATGCATGAGCAAGAATATGTTATGAGAAATAAAGAGAATCCTGAAGGATTTGAAGAGAAAGAAATGGAAGAAAAGGTCATATAGATTTTATATGGAGCTAGTGAAAATTATATGGAACATAATTCCATAACCATTGAGGTATTGACATGATACTTTTATGAGCAAAGGGTGTTGAGAGAGACAATTTCCATGAAAGTTTTATATGCAAAAATCTGGAGCATAATGTATAATTTCAAGATTGATGAGGAGATGAATGCCTTGCAGAGTTACATGCATCAAGAAGAAATAAAAATTGCCATAGCATTAAGGGATGATAGGCAACATAAACTTAATGAAAGGAACATAGAACATAGTTTCGAGACATTGGCAAAAACTATGTATAAGTTGAAGATGTTAAAGATGGATTCAATGATTGAAGAAATAACAACAAACATGGAGATTCTATGTGCAGGAGTACAACAACGTATGTGCATCAATAGTAATATATACCAACAAAATACAGAGCTAGATATTGAGATGGAAGAATTATTAGCATGCCTAAGATAGGTGCCTAATTGGAGACACCATGGGATATAGAAGACATTCAACAAAAAAAAGTAGTTGAAGGTACTTGTGGTAGAAAGGAAAGAGAAAAAAAACATAGCAAAGTATGGGATCCAGGAGGACTTCAACCAATATAAGACTCTTGAACATGAGTTCATGAATTTTTGTACCCTTGGAGTAAGATGCAGGAGCATATTGTCTCAAAATCAACTTTGTTGAGTAGACCTAAGGGGGTCTTAGAATTTTCCAAATGGAGTGGTTTCCCTAATGAAATTAATTGTATTTTCATAATTTTGTAAGTAGATTCTAGAAGGATAAGGTTGTTATGAAGAAATGGATTTGTTTTCCCTAATTATCATGTAAATGGATTATTAGAGAGATTGGTTGGGAAGTGTCGATTTTCCTAAATATGGAGGATTTGATCCTATTGATCCTTGGATGTATGAGTCAAGACAAAGAGTTATTGTTAGTAGTTTGTTAGATCGGAAGGTTTTTACCTTCCAAGTATAAGTGTAATCCTTCAGGAATGAATTGGCAGTGTGGCCAAATAGAGTGGAATTAGGCCAAGGACGGCCTCTGAGCTAGAGAAGTGCCCAAATGGTGGAATTGTGCTAGAATACGGATACTAGGTAGTCCTGAGTTTTATAGAATTCATGTATATAGGGTTTTAATAGAAATGTTGTATTACATATCCAAACTGTGTGTGTATCTTTCTCTATTGATGTGTTTTAATGTCTAATGAATCTGTGAATAGATAGATAGAATCTATGTATAACCAGTAATGTTAGATCATGAATGAGAGGTTGAGGTTTTGCATGAACCACTTGCAATTGACGAACTTGGATTAGATTTGTGAGTGGGACAACCAAGCTTAATTGGGTTCGAATGTATGAGGAGAATGAGACCAATAGAGAAATACATAGGACGATGTTGAGTTTCTATGTATATGGTTAACAACTAAAGCATGGGTCAAAATGTATGAGAGTAGACGAGAGTGATGAAGTTTGGTTGCAGAGGAATGATTTATCCTCTTTAATGCCAAAGGCCAACCCCATAGAAATTCGATTGTAATCATGCGAGAAAGTGCCATACAAAGATTAACGATCAAAATAATTTTGGAAGACGAAGGATATCTGACCGTTGATTGCAAAGAGATCAACGACCGAGAGTGAAGGAGCCGGACTGATCCTGAATCTAGAGGAAGGATCAATGTAAAGCAACCCAATGACTTTAAATTTCCAATTGATGAAAGTGTTAAGTAACAGACCGTCGAGTAAAGTTCATTAACTAGATCGGGTTTGTGATCAGTTGTGAACGAGTTGGGAGAAAATGCCTCGATGCCTGGTGGTTCGGTTAAACCAGACTGGAGTAATTATTTAAAGATGCATAGTCGGGTATGGCGGTGACTGGGTGTTCCGGTGAACCGATGGTCCGATGTCCTAGTGATCGGAACACAAAGATTAGGCATTTGCATAGGGTATTAAGGTGGCTAGTGATTTCAGTTGGTTGTTTAGAGAAGTTTAACTGGAAAGAATTAGACCTAGTAACAAAGGTTTTTAAATCGGTTAAGCGATGAGGTTAAGCAAAGGTTTAAGAAGTGAGGATTAAGAGTTAGAGCTGACTCTATGTATGCATAAATTTTTGTATAAAGAAGCCATTGGTCGTATGGGCTTGGAGTTATAATGTTTGAATGATGGAATGGAGTCAAATCGACCAACCATCAAAGGAGTTTCTGCAGGTTAAGGTATTTGGCCCGTGTCACATTCCAATGTCCCTGGGATTTTAGGCCTCCAAAAGTTGCAAGTTCAAACCCTCGCAACAAGTGTGTCCCGTTTCAAGGTAAGTTAGTAGTGAAAAGTTTCAAATTAGGTTAAAAGTATCACTGTAATGAACCTCCAATTAAGTTAAGATTATCATTATAATGAACCTTCCAAATGGTTGCAAATTGTACACTTAGAAAAGGCCAAGAGATGTAAGCGAATATAAAAATGTTAAAACATATGGGAAAAAATGTAAAAGTCTTCATAAACCTCTAAACAAATCCATATGAAAAAGAACAAAGACTCTGAAGCCATTTATGTCATCCCAATGGGGAGTGAGAGGCATAAGACATTTTTTCACATGCAACAAGTGAAATTCAAGATATTGGTAGCCAATGATTGAAGAAGAAGAATGTTCGTTGTCTAAAAAGGTAACCCATTAATCACAACTCTTTTCACTATTGAAATATGTAATAAACTGTATGTTAAAAGGTTAATTATTATAGAAAAAAAACTAGGTATTCCAATAAATTTATATCTCATAAAAAGCTAGTTAAATGCAAACAAATTCAATAGGTTCATCATAAAAAAATGATAAACAAAAGGAAAGTTTTTGGTGCATTGGATATGGTACATCTTCATACCAAGAAATGTAAATTGTAGATACAAATTCTATGTAAAAAAATTTAAGCATCAAATTTATAGGATGTCTTTTTTGCATTGTTTTTAATAGATATATTGGAAGAGTGTGGTCTAAACATTCTACTTTTTTTATTTTTTACATCATGTTTTTTTTATTAGTCATGTTTTTTGTTTAGTTTTCTTCACATTTCTATCAAAAATTTAAAAAAGTTGTTAAAATTGCAAATATTAATTGTTGAGATTGCATATTCCAAATGTAATAAAAAGTTCAAAAATATAATTTAAACAAAAAAAACAATGACTTTAATGTAATTTATATCATCCCAATATAAAATCAAATTGTTGAAGCACAAAAAATTATTTCACTAGTAATAAGTCCAAAATTAGCAGCATACAATGATTGAAGAACTAATACTCGTCCTCTAGAAAGGGAACTTATTAATGACAACTCGTTTAGTATTGAAATATGTAATAAATTGTATGCTAAAAGGTTCATTATTATAGAAAAATTTAGGTATTCTAACAAATTTACATCGCATAAAAAGCTAGTTTTTAAATGCAAATCAATTAAAAAAAAAACTCTAAACATATTTTTTATGTAATTTTTTTAATTAGTTTTTTCTAAAATCTTATGTTTTTTTATTAGTTTTGTTTAAAAACATATTACTTATTGAGATTGCATAATCCTGGTATAATAGGGGTTTTAGGGGGTTGAATCCATTATAAATTTAAAAATGCAATTTAAATAATGTAAAATTACAATTTCAACAAAACTTTAAATATAAAAAAATCATAAATTATTATAAATCAATTTTATGTAAAAAAAAATCAGTTTTTATTGAAAATAAAATGTTATAGTACTGTTTAGATTGGAAACTTTTTTTCTTTGTTTTTTTAAGTGATAAAACTTATCATACTTTAGTGGTAAATAAAAACAATTTTAAGTCTTACTTAAGGATTAAAAAACCCTCTCTTCTCAAAAAGATAATATCTTTGTAGTCATCATTAAGACTACCTTCAATAAGATCATATATTTTTTAGTAGCATCTAACTTTAATCCCTTGAAACAATATACTATTATGATTACAATTTAACTTCTTATCCATAAAAATTAAAATAAAAAATAAACATTTTACTTTCAATTAAAAAAATGATTTTAATTAAAAAAAATCTTATATTAGTATAAATCTACTTGATCACCCATAAAAAGGTTCATTTTTTTTTCTTCGAAAATACATAAAAATTAAAATTAAAAATAAACATTTTATTTTCAATTAAAAAAAATGATTTTAAATAAAAAAAAGTTGTATATTAGTATAATTTTACTTTATCACCAAGAAAAAGGTTCTGTTTTTTTGAAAATGAAAAAGTTAAACGGCCTGTTATATAACAAAACAAGATCAGTTACAGAACGTTATGGTACTAACTAGGTTTGGAAAAAAAATATGAAATGCCAACGATTAAAAAAGAAGAGACGAAGAGAAAAAAAGTTTACATACTGAAACCATTTTTTTTGTCTTTTTTTTTTCCATGGGAAAAAAATTCTCTTTATATTCAAAACAGAGTATAACTGTTTACAAAAATAATAGGTTTTTCTGCAGATGGTTCTGTGCCTGAGATCACAAGTGTGTTCGTCGGTAACTAGCTAATAAAGAAAACTCCCTATCCAATGCCAGAATAAAAACATTCAGCCTCTGTCCTAGAGGGGGAGATCCAAAAATGCTAGAGCATTCTTCAAAGGATAGATAGAAAAATTCTGAAAATCATCATATTAAAGAAACATAAACAAGGAGGGACCCTCATTGTCATCCTCCCATCGAGAGAAATTAATTTGAACGATGGGCATCGACATCGCCTCTTTTGACAAGGTATCTGCAACACATTTATCTTCTCTGAAGATGTGGTCAAAAGAAAGGTTCCCAAAGTGTCGGGTGGCTTGAAGAGTTCTATCTTTCCATCTCAATAGGGCAGTCGTCTGGAGATCAGCCTTCCCATTGAGCTAGTCAATTACAATTCTCGAATCCCCAAGAACCAATAGATAAAAAATGTTCAATCTTCGAGCCAAGGTGAGCGTTGCCCAAGCCCCCATGAGTTATGCCTTTGAGTTAGAGCCTTGTCTGTAGTTGAGTGTCCACCGGAAGGAGGAACGATTAGTTATGTGGATCGTCCCCCCATCCCCACAAATTTTGCCGCTTTGTTGCGCAGCTGCATCAAACCAAGCAATGACTCTATTTGATGGGAGATTTACGTTGGAGGTGCACATTGGATGAGATTTAACTCAGGTACCAGGAGAAGCCACCACTGCTAGAGTTTTGTAGATCACCCGATGTGTCGAAGGGAAGCCCTCATCAAAGACTGTCTCGTTCCTATCAATCCAAATGTTCCAGCAAAGAAAGGCTGGCAGCGAAGGGTAGGAAGGATTAGAATTTTTCCAATTGTTGAGGCAAGAGCTAATTGAGTCGCCAGTCCACCTTGTTGAGAGTTTTAAGCTGAGTAAG
>JASDQU010014670.1:195525-243948 GCA_032191745.1 Picea mariana | reverse complement strand
CAATTGGCTAAAGAAGGTATTGCTCCTTGTATCCTCATAGTGTGATATCATTTCTTCCATAAAAATTGTCCAAGTGACTAGTGATTTGCGAGAACAAAGCCAACGATACCAAACAAATTGATTAGGTTCTAAATATAAAGAAGCAATTCGTACCTTTTGTGTATGTGGCACAATATGGAGATCAAAGAATTGCTCCATCTGAAGTATCCATGTGATTGGTTCCTTGCCATCAAACTTCCTCATGTCAATCTTAGGAACGTGGTTGGTCTTCAAACCAAAGTTGGAGTTTCTCCATTCTTGATTCACCTTCCTTGTGTCCACATCATGAATTTCATGGGATGCATTTTCACTTTCAAGTGTCTTCTCTGTTATGAAAATTTTCAATACTTCCATGATCTCCCCTTTTAACCCATCTATCTTAGTTTCCATTGAATCCATCTTAGTATCCAACTTAGCTTCCCTTGAATCCATCTTAGTTTCCATTGAATCCATCTTAGTTTCCATTGAATACATCTTAGCTTCCATTGAATCCATCTTATTTTGTAGTTCATTTATGTCCCTACGCATTTCTTCACCTTCATCAAGAGTCCAAGTAGGATTTTTTGGAGGCTTATTTGGTGTAGAAGTTCCCTTTTTGGGTGGCATGTTGGCCAAGTATCACTTTTGAACCTTGATTTTGAGGTGGTTCTGCTAGACAATATTTATTCTGTTGTATCTCCCACTTTTTGGACCTTTTGGGTATGAAACTTTATCTTTTGTATTGCTGTGATATGTCTTCTCTTCAATGCCAGAGGTCTGATCAAAATTGGATGTGCCAAGTGGAATTTACGATAACTTCCCCACCACTTGCTGATTTTTGGCCTTTCCAGGAGATCTCACTTGTATAGTGTGCCCCGCACACAATAATTGATATAAAATTCTGAAACTTGCACCCAAAATACTACAGAATGTCCACAATCTAATGCAACCAGTCTCACTCAATTTGGATACTCTGGGAATAAGTTATGATTGTTTTACCTAGAACACATTCTTGAGACTAGCCAATAGGACTAGTTAGATACCCTATCTTACACAAGGTGTATCTATAAATTTAGGATGACACAGAAGCTGAACTTTTTACCACAGATAGAAAAATAATTTTTGTAAATTTCCCTTGGAGTTTAGGGTCTGAAACGTTACAGAAAAGTTTTTATAGTGAAAATGTTGCAAAGACTCATTTCAGGATGATTCCAGAACCCTATCTTGTACAGGCTATAACTCCGAAAGTATAAGGCCTCAGGAGATGAATTTTGAACACAACGTACCTTGATCCGTCTTCTAAATACCCTCCAAGATGTTCCTTTTGAAACGTTGTAGAAAAATAGTTATAGCGAAAATTCCACGGTGTCTCAGATGTAGCAGCGAAACCCCAAGACCTTGAGCTCTGATACCATATGTTAAGAACCAAACATCAATATAGCATAGAAAAACCTCAAGAAAAGTACTCAACGCCTTGAAAAGAGATAATTTCAGATAATAAGCCTCTTCAAGGGGGCAACCTCCTTTTACCCCACTTAAATGTTCAAGTACAAGATGATTCAAAATGAAAATGTCTCCTTGGTATATATAGGAGACTAGGAGGTATAATGGCTTAAAGCCGACATAATTAAAATAACATTACTAATCTAAATTACAACTAATGGCCTAAAGCCGACATAAATAAAATAGCATTACTAATCTAATATGCCCCAATTAAGAGGTAATGAGCCAATATTAGGGCTTAACACTGCATAAACAAAGCCATGCATGTCCACCACTCTGTCCAATCCTAGTCTTCCTTGGTAGCACAATCCATAATTGGTAGTACCACACAAATACCTGAAGACCCTCTTTTTTGCTGTCCAATGCTCCTTCACTGTTTTTGACATATACCTGCTCAAAAATCCCATTGCATGTGCACTATCCGGTCTAGTACAGACCATTGCATACATTAAACTGTCTACTACACTGGCATACAGAACATGGGAGATGTCCTCTTCTTCTTCATGTGTCTTGGGACACTGATCTGTAGATAAATTTACACCTATAGGCATAGGAACCTTGACCGGTTTACTTCCATGCATATTAAACCTCTGCAATATCGTCTCAACATATTTTCTTTGATCCAACCAGAGTTTCCTATTTGCACGATCTCTTTTAATCTCCATTCCCAAAATGAAGTTAGTAGCACCGAGATCCTTCATGTAAAATTTGGAGGATAGCTGTGATTTGACCTCCTTGATAACATCCATGTTATTTCCTACCAACAACATGTCATCAACATAAAACACTACATAAATGAAGTGATTACCAACCTGCTTGGAATATACACAGTGATTAACCTTGCTTTTCACAAATCCTAATCCAAGGATGTATGTGTCAAAATTTTGGTACCACATCCTAGGTGATTGCTTAAGACCATATAGTGTCTTCTTTAGCTTATAGACCAACACTTTCTTTCCCTTCAATACAAAGCCTTCTGGCTGCTTCATGTAGATTTCTTCTTCTAGATCCCCATGTAGGAATGTTGTCTTTACATCCATTTGTTCCACTTCAAGATCAAAAGCAACAACAATAGATAAAAGAAATATAATAAAAGTTAACTTAGCAACAGAAGAAAAAATATCACCAAAGTCAATTCCCTCTACCTGGGAATAACCTTTTGGTACTAACCGAGCTTTGTATTTCTCCACTTTTCCTTCTGCATTAAACTTCTTCTTAAACAACCATTTGCTACCAACATATTTTCTTCCATTTGGAAACTCAACTATATCCCATGCCTCATTCTTATCCAAGGCATCCATTTCTTCAACCATGGCCTTCTTCCAGAGTTTACTATCCTCTGAATTCACTACTTCCCTGATAGTTCTTGGATCATCATTAGTAATAGATAAAGAAAAATTAGAACGAAAATCAAGTGGACTATACCTTTCTGGTTTCCTTCTTTCCTTTACTGATCTCCTCAGTACTGGGGTATGAGGTTCTTCTTCTTCTACTAGATCTTCTTCAGATGATTCATATGTTGCATCATCCAAATCAAGCTCTATTTTCTCAGGTTCATCTTGCATTTGTAGGAATTTCTGTTTGGACACATCTTTTACCTCTCTAAAAACAACATCCCGACTGTAAACAATCTTCTTAGTTTATGGGTTCCAAATCTTATAACCTTTCACACTATATTTATAACCAATAAAGATACACTTTTCAGCTTTATTATCCAACTTACTCCTATTTTCCTTTGGAACATGTACATAAGCATCACAACCAAACACTCTAAGATGTTCAAAAGAGGGTTTCTTTCCAGTCCATACCTTGTGTGGTGTTTTATCATCCAACACTGATGAGGGTGATCAATTGACCAGGTAACATGCTGTACCCACTGCCTCTGCCCATAATTCCTGTCCTAACTCGACATCACTGAGCATGCTCCTTGCTTTTTCCATCAGTGTCCTGTTCATCCTTTTTGCAACTCCATTATGCTTAGGAGTGTATGGAGTAGTCTTCTGCCTTGATATACCACACTTTTTACATAATTCTTCGAATTCATTTCCACAGAATTCTCCACCATTATCTGTTCTCAATACCTTTATTTTCTTCTCTGCCTGATTTTCTACCAGAGCCTTAAACTCTTTAAATTTATCAAATACCTCAGCTTTCTTTCTAAGAAAATAAATCCATGTGTTCCTTGAGAAATCATCTATGGATGAAATATAATACATAGACTTACCTAGTGATGGAACATGCATAGGGCCAAACACATCACTGTGTATCAACTCTAAGATCCCCTTTGCTCTTGTAGCACCATATGGGAATCTTACTCGATTCAGTTTACCATATATGCAGTGTTCATAGAAATCAAAATCCAGAGTGCAATTATACATACCTTCAACCATACCTTTACCATGTAGTGTTCGAAGGCCCTTTTCTCCAATATGTCCTAGTCTTTGATGCCATAGCATGGTATTCTTTCTAGGGACAATATTGGTCTTGTCTTCTTTATTTCTCTACTCATGAACAACAAAACTGTTGCACCCATTAGTATAAGTGCTTCCCAACAACTTGTACAAAGTTCCACACCGAACTCCCCTCATCAACACCATTGCTCCTCGTACCATCTTGAAAGTGTCCTTTCCAAATACAGTATCCACTCTTGTATCATCTAACTTGCTTACAGATATTAGGCTCCTAGCTAGTTTTGGAATGCGCATAACCTCAGGGAGAGTTCTAATCCTTCCATATTTTAGCAACACCTCAACCCTTCCAAGTCCCATGATTTTGGATATCGAGTCATCTCCTAGGAATACATCACCACCATCGTATTTTTAATATTAAGAGATCTAGTCCCTGTGAGGAGTCATATGGTATGAATCACCTAAGTCGATCAACCATACATCACAATCTGCATGTGTACCTGTAGATGCCAGGTAAACATCACCTCCTTCTTCAGTGGAGGTTTTCACCTCTGTGGAAGAGGTACTATCAGATCCCTTTGGTTTATCAACCTTCTTAGACTTGCAATCTTTCTTATAATTCCTTGTTTTACCACACTTCTATCATTTACTCAAAGATTTTTCTGGAGACTTAGATCTACCTGTAGATTTAGATCCCCCCCCGAAGACTTACCAGGATTCCTTTCTTGGATACGACCTCTTACAAATAAAGCATCTGTGCTATGACCATCCATGCTTTTCTGCCTCATCTCTTTAGATAAAAAGGATGCAACTACATCCTCATACTTCAATGTATATTGAGTGGTACTACCAATTGCTACAACCAGATTATCCCAAGAGTTTGGAAAAGAACATAACAAAGTAATACACTTATCTTCTTCTGCAATCGTAATATTAACAAAGACACGTTGACTTACTAGAGTATTAAAGGCCTTTAGATCTTCTGTCACATAATCTCCATATTCCATCCTAAGATGATACAACTTCTTTCGAAGAAACAACTTGTTTACCAGGGACTTTGATTGATAAAAACTCCCCAAATTATCCCATAGTTCCTTGGCTGTAGATTCTCCCGAGACATTCAACAACACCGAATTTGCCGGACATAGTCGAATAGTACTCCTTTCTCTTCTGTCCAACTTCTCCCAATCTTCCTTCGACATACCAGTAGGTGGTGTACTAGTAGTTTGTGTACTAGTAGGTTGTGTACCAGTCGACTGTGTGCCAATACACTGCGTACCAGTAGGATGTATGCCAGGATCCACATCGATCCATTGTTATCTGTCTACAAGAAAGTCCTCCATCTTGAGCTTCCATAGCTCAAATTTTTTACCATTGAACTTCTTTATCTCGATTCTAGAAGATATCGCCATTCCTCTTTCTACACTCGAATCACCATTGCAAAATCTCCCACTATACCCAGGTTTATCACAGACCCAAGATAAACTTGATTTATCAAGACTGAGCCAAACCCTCAACAACAAAGGCATCCCTCTGAAGCCAAAAATGAGCTCTGATACCACATGTAAGTTTTAAACCTGTGAAGTGAAGCAATGCATATAGAATCTTAAGCAAAACAAAAATTAATCAATGGCTCATACACATAGTACATAGAGATTTATACCGGAAACCCTTAACTGGGAGAAAACCTTTCAACTCTTCATTGTATTAATTTTACCATTCACCATACAATATATATACAATGTTTTTAGGTATTTTGTAGATACCAAAACCTTAATCCCTTAATCTAGGATTAATTTAGAAAACCGCTAAAAATAGAAAATATCGCCCAAATATTTTAGACGCAGACGCATTTGTCGAATCTGACGCGCCCACACACACACATGTAAAGAATATAACACATAACCAACACTAAGGTCTTTGATAATATCACAAAATTTTATGTATTTAGAGTTAATCCCACAGACATTCCTATAAGGTCTTGTGATATTTAAGCCTAATTGATTCATGACCTTTAAATACATCACAATGGTATAAGCTCTTTAATAAAGAATACACTTATGAAGTAATATATAATTTAATACCAAAGTGATGAAAAAAGGTGCATGTTCCTCCTTATTTCGATCATAATGCATAGTTTGTACAGTATAGGAGGATCATCAGACTCTTCTTGGATACTTAATAACTTTTTCACCTTATCTCTCAAGGAAGGAATCTTCATTATCTTATTAAAAGGGATAGGTACATTAGTAGGTGCTTGGGATTATGAACCTTTTTCTCATTAGAGGGCCTAGGTTTCCATCCTGGATTTCCTCTTTGTTGTTGACTATTGCTGTATTGAGGCTTGGGAGGAGGGTTTTGTTATTGAGCTCTTTCTAGGTTAGTCAGTTTGTTCATAAGGATATTTTGGGTTTGGGTCATTTTAATTGACTTTTTCTCAAGACTTTGGATGATAAGCATCATATAATCATTGTTCGGTTCAACATGATTCGTGGTTCTAGGCTTAGTCTCAACCTTAGCACTAGGGGCATGAAAAAATTCTACCTTAGAAGCTAGGATATTTTCTTCAATATTACCAAATTGATCTTGTGATTCTTCAAGGGTCTTAGGGGACTTATCCCTTAACATAAATCCAAATCTCCCCTCAAATTCATTTGTGTGTTGAAGAAGGATGTCCTTATCCCTCAAACTAATGTCTTCAGGGATTTGATTGAGAAAATTTTCAAACCTTGTGTCAAATTCTTTCACCGATTAGTTTTCTTTCTTCTTCATTTCATTGAATTGCACTAATAACAACCTAGTATCCTTCTTTTTTCCACATCTCTTTATAAATGCATCATAAAAGGCATCCCAAGTTTTTATACCCTTATCAGGAAGGTTATTATACCATTTCCTAGCATATTCAACCAAAGAAGCAACAAAAAGTTTCATAACCACATCTTCATCATTGTTATTAAGAGGGTGATTTTTAAAGCACATATAAAAAACATCTACATGTTATTCAATAATGATTACAATGTTTCCATAAAACTTAGGCAACCACTTATCAAACCTTTGACGCATATCTTGAGGGTATCCTTGGATTGCAAACATATGAAAAGGTTTGAAGGCATTGGTAACCCAAGTTCCTTGAGCCATTGGGGATAAATGAAATCTTCCTCCAAATAAAGATTTTATTATAGGATAATTATGAGGAGGTCTTCTTTGGTAAACCTTGGTAGGATTAACAAACCTTCTATTAGGTCCCTTATTAGTGTTTTGAACTCTTGGGTTCTATAGAGTCACTATATGATTCTTGTTAGAAAATGCTGATCAATATGTTTATAAGTAAAGTGAATTCTTCCCTCAATGGATTCGCTAGGAAAGATATCTAAGTAAGGCTTTGATGTAATCTTACCAAGAAAGTGATGAAGCATAGAATTCAGGACCACAAGAAGAATGAATCAATTCTCCCCAACAATGATGCCAAAATTTTATCAACTAATCTAGCACTTATACAAAGCCCTCACAAGATGCAAGATAATTGTAACACATGAAAGTAATTGTCACTATCACCTAAGAAAGTACTTACCTCATTTTGGTGAAGGATAAATATTCAACATAAGGGAGACTTCCCTAGCAACCTCAAAGGATCCTATAGCAGGCTAAGGAAACTCTTTTTCCCCTTATCTTGGTTACTTGATTATACCACCAACTAGGTCAATGTATTCAAGGCTAGGACAAGTTAGTTTAGATAAGGTAATTTAAATATGCATGTGTGAGGTGTGTTTCTAGGATAATCAATGATGACTATCAAGCAAGACAAGTAAAGTAAATGCCCCAAAACACTAGAAAAAGAAAGGTTGTAATAAAACTTGAATAAATGATGATATACTTTAGCATATAACAAGTTTATAAAAATGATAGTAAATCAATCATATAATTATAAAGGATGCAAGGGAAGATATTCCAAATACTAAATAAAAGACTAACAAACCATAAGCTAATGCTTGCTGAAATAAAATTATTGGAATATTCATTAATACTGATTCACCCCCCCTCTCAATATTGGTGAATATTCCAACCATTGGTACCATAGTGGGTCCTTTAGAAACAGTCTAACCACTGGAATGTAGATCATGGAGTGCACAGATAATGGAACGCCAATTTTTGATGGTTAGAACTATGAAATGTGGAATATAAGAATGAAAGTATTTTACAGGCACAAGGGTTTGATGTTTGGCAATCAGTTGTTACATCATACACCACTTCAAAGAAACCTCTGAAGACTGCAACCAAGAAGGAATTAAAAAGGAATGACAAAATAGAAATGGATTCCATCCTATATGGATGACATGATTCAATAAAAGTCAAAGAGGGACAATCTTCATCAACCAAAGAACTTTGGGATAAGCTGCATAATCTCTACTTCAAGGAATCTCCTCTTATCACAGAGTAAAAACATGTTGATCAAGATGTTGAGATAGAACAAGAAGAAACAATCTCATCATGTCAGATATATTAAGAATAAGAAGAAGAAGAATAAGAAGGTGAAGTAGATCTTGAAGCAAAACTAATCAACGCCTTAAGTGAGGTAAAGAGAGAAAGGAAGAAAAACAAGTCACTCAAGGAAGAATTGATCAAGCTAAAGGAAGGTTCTCAAAATACCAACTCCCTAAAGGTACAAGTAGAAGAAGCCAGAAGAATTGAAGAAACACTCAAAAATCAGTTGGAAGAAAATCAGTATTTGGAAGCTGAAATAGTATCACAAAGAAAGGAAGCAGAAAAAAGAGAAAATATTTTGACAAGTCATCTTACGGAAATATATGAGGACTTAAATAAGATTGAAGAAGAATTTAGTCAACAAGAAAGAAGACTTGAAGAATAAATCATTTCCTTGAAGACCCAACTTGAAGAAGAAAAGATAACGAAATAAGTAATGAAGATCCAGATGATGAAGAAAGAAGAAGATTGTGAGAAGCTTGAAGAAGAAGTCGTCACATTAAGGGTTGAAGTTTTCAAGCTCAACAAGAACGTTGAAGAGAGAGAAAGATCCACACTGCTAGTAAATAAAGTTGAAGATAAATGTTACAGGTTGCTAGAAAGGAAGACTGAAGAGAAGGCTACGAGTTATGCGGAATTCATCAGAGGCCCTATCAAGAAGGAAGAATGCAAGCCCTCAAAGGAGAACATTCCAGAAATGGAGAAGACTCAAGAAGAAGATTACAAAAGAGATGGATATCCTAGAAGACCTTCTACTTCGATGCATCAAAGAAGCTTCAATCAGTGTGAAGAAAACACCATAAAAGAATCTTGTGATCAACAAAGGCATGGATTTAGAAGGACTAGATCACATTGAAGAACATTCACTCCCAAGTATCATAGTTTCTTTTCTGGTTATTGTGTTACTTGTAATAACTTTGGACATAAAGCTATAGATTGCAGATCATATGGAAGAAATGTTCAAGAAATAAATGTTTATGTGGCTCCCCACAATATTAAATGTTACAAAACTTTCCAACAAAAATAATATGAAACTACCTTAAATAGATGTAAGATGTTAAACCCTAATGGATGGGATTGCAATTAATGCAACAATAAATGATGTTAGAGGTGATTCTAAAAAATAAATGCAAGACATAGGCTAGGGATGATGGTAAATGAAGATGCAATGCAAAAGTCCTAAAACCAACACAAGACCTTGAGAGAGAGAGAGAGCTAGAACAAGGGTTTATATCACTTGCAATAAGAGAAAGACTAGTGTTGTCTTTGTTGGATTACTGAGAGGGGGGGTGAATTAGTAATAGCGTAATTATAATTCTTTTTCTCCAAATAATCCAAGTGTTATATCAATGTAGAATTATTATGCAAAAATGAAAAATAAGAAATGAACAATCACACACATACACAATACACTAGTGTTTTACGTGGAAACCCAAATCGAGAGAAAACCACAGAATGCTTTTTATTATATGTCTTGAAGAATTACATTCATTGGAAGCACTAACTTCCTTTGTTTTCTAGCTACAACTGGAAGGAGGATCCAAACCCCTAGTTTCTCAGGCTACAACCTGAGGGAAGGTCCAACTACCCAATTCTCTGGATACAACCAGGAGGAGGCTACAACCCCCTATGTTCTTCGGCTACAATTAGAAGGTGGATACAACCACTTGTCCTTGCCCTGTCCAACCGCCCTGAAGTAGAAGTAGAATGATGGAACCACTGTCAACCTATCACTATTGTACAACTGTATCAACCTGTACCACTGACCTGTATCAAATCTGTACCACTGACCTGTATCAAATCTGTACAATTGACCTGTAATCAATCTGTACCTAAACTAAACATGTATCTACAAAAATTACAATAGATATGCGACCTGTAGTGTTGCATCCCGTGTATGTACGCGCCCTATCTGTTATTCAGCCTACGTATGTATGCTAACAAACTATTATGCATCCTGTGTATGCCTTTTGAAAACTAGGGTTTCCTTTTCTTGAAAACTTCTGACCTTCTGTAACTTCTTTCACATAGATCTGTAACTTGTCACTGTATTCAGACTGTAACTGTACCCTGTGCATGCATCCTCATATATAACCTTTACTTAAGGCAATTATGTCTCTCTCTATTCATGTGTCATATAGGTATGTGTAATCATGAACAAGTATAATATCCCTCACATGATCTTAGTCATTAACCCCTTTCTGATATTCAGTCTCTCAATACGTCAATTAATACACAAATACAAGCTCTCAACCATGTACCATAAAAACCCTTAGCCATATGCCAAGAAATACAAGATGTGCCTCAACAAGAAGTATCAATGATAAATATACCAACACTGTATTTCTGTATATCTGACTTATACAGAAGATCCCATGTAGTCACTAATCTCTCTAGGGAGAATTCTCAAATATCCATTGCCATTCCTCATGCATACATCAAAATCCAATTATTCATAGAAATAAGACATACCTTTTGAACCAATGGATGGATCTAATGTATTTGAGCACTTTAGACCTTCCTGGGAGCTTGATCTCAGAATCTAGAACCTTTGCATCTTCATCTCTTCAAATTTCCATGGATTTACCAACATGTACGCACCTTGTACACAGACAACCCGCGTATAACTCAACATGTACGCACCTTGTACACAGACAACCCACGTATAACTCAACATGTATGCACCTTGTACACAGAAAACCCAAATACACCTCAGAAAATAGGGTTTTTTTGTAATTCTGATAAATTTTCCATCAACCCTTCATGCTACTTCAGATGTTCACCACTTCAGATGTATCCACAAGTATTTACAAGAAGATTTACATAAGAAAATAGATATACAATATGTACAAGTGTGTGCATAATGAGTGAGCTTTGCCTCTTATTTATATATTCATGTAGCCTTACACTTTCCTTATTTTAGGGCTTCTTCATTTAAAATAATTTCTTTTGCAAAGAACTTTGACCCTTGGGGGCTTCTATAAGACTTATGAGGGGTTCTCCAATTTCATATGGTCATAACCCTCTAACTGTGAGGAGTTATGTGACGTTACACATACCACCGGAAACAACATGACAATCACTATCCATCTAGGATAGTTTCACTGAAAAATTCACTGTACTTAATCTCATTATTCCACAATTAAGCATGGGTTCTCTCACTCCACAAAGCGTCTTCCCGTGAGGGCTTTCACCATAAGGGGACCACTTTGAATTTCATCCATATTTAGTTCTTATCAACCATGAAAAGACAATAATGAGTCATCTTCACATCAAACAATCTTGGGTCCATTACCCAAACCTTTGTGCTACGAGGCTTTCTTCAAGGTTTGACATCAATGACAACCAACCTTAATAAAAAATATCCCCCTTTGGCATTGATGGCAACACTCTGATGCAATACCGAAATCATATCACTCATGCTCCCCTTAGAACCATGCCTTTGTCCTCTGCATCTGGTAAATCTACTCCCCCTGGAACCATGCCTCTATCCTCTGCATCTGATAAATCTCTCCCCCTTTGTCATCAATGGAAAAGGTTTCTTTCCATCCGAGGTTGCTCCCCCTGATTGAACTGTCCTCTTATGGTGCTTCCTCGTGTAAATATAAGACATATAAGATAAGCATTCAAAAATAATTCATTTTGGAGTAAAAATAACTCCAAGTCTCTGGCGAAGATATTCAAAGGATTCCCATGGAAGTGGTTTTGTGAATATGTCTGTCACTTGTTATTTTGTGCCCACATACTCAACTCTGATATTCTTTTCTACAACCTGCTCCCGTAGAAAGTGATACTTGATTGGAATGTGATTTTTCTTGGAGTGCATCACCGGGTTCTTCGAGATACTGATGGCGCTTGTATTATCACAATAGATTGGAATGGGCTCGTCATACTCAACCTGTATATCTGTAAGAGTTTGTTTCATCCAAAGAACCTGTGTACAACATGATGCTGCTGCAATATACTCTGCCTCGACTGTAGATAAAGATACTAATGATTGTTTATTTCTTAGCCATGATATTAAACACTCACCCAAGTAGAACGTTGCTCCACTGGTTCTTCATCGATCATCAATACAACCTGCCCAATCTACATCTGTGTAGGCAATAAGTGATAGATCCTTTCCTTTTGGATACCACGATCCAAATTCTTCCGTTCCTTTGAGATATTTGAAAATCGTCTTCACTGCTAATACATGTGATTCCTTTGGTGTGGATTGAAATCATGCCACCTGTCCAACTGCCTGCATTACATTTCGTCTAGATGCCGTCACATGTAGTAGGCTGCCAATCATTGACCTGTATTGCCTCTAATACGTAGACTTTGAATCATCATCTTTTCTCAACTTGCAACTGCTTTGCAATCTTCCATACCAAACCTTTTTAGCATTTCTCTGATATACTTGGTTTGAGAAATAAAAATTCCTTGGTTGCTTTGATGTATCTGAAGTCCCAAAAAGAAGGATAGTCCTCCAAGTAACAACATCTCAAATTCATTCTGCATATCTTTTTCAAATTTCTGGCTTAACCTGTCATCATCACTACCGAAAATAATATCATCAACATAAACTTCAATTAATAAAATATTACCTTGACTTACCTTGATGTAGAGGTTGCTGTTTGCACTTGCTTTTCTGAACCCTGCCTACTGCAGATACTTATCCAGTCTAGAGAACCATGCTCTAGGAAACTGTTTTAGACCATACAAGGCCTTCTTTAATTTACACACATAATCTGCGTTCTCTGATAACTGAAATCCTTATGGTTGTTCAATGTAGACTTCTTCTTCAAGTTCCCCATTCAGAAAAGCTGATTTTACGTCCATCTGATATACGCCAACATTTTTGGAGCATGCATAGGCTAAAAGAAAATAGATTTCTTCCATTCTGGCAATTGGGGCAAATGTCTCTTCAAAGTCGATTCCTTCAATCTATTCATATCCTTTACATACCAATCTAGCTTTGCTCCTTGTAACTTGTCCATCTTCATTTAATTTATTCCTGAAAACCCATCTTGTGCCGATTAAATTCTTATTCTTTGGTCTTGGAACCAATTCCCAAGTGTCATTTTTCTCTATTTGATCCAATTTTTCATCCATGGCCTTATTCCAAAATTCATCTTTGCTGGATTCTTGAAAACAGTTTGGTTCAATTGTAGATAAGAGTGCTAGGTGTGTTTGTTCTGGTGAACGGATGTTTCTTCTAGTCTCAACTCCTACATCTTTGTTTCCAATAATTTGATCTGAAGGATGATTCTTATGTACTCGTTTGCTAGGTTTCTTTGGAGATACTTGATGAATTTTCTCTTCTATCTCTGTCAGATTCTCTTCATCTTCCTCTTCTACTTCTTCTTCGAAAATTTGTTCCATTGATTTGTTTTCTTCTTCCTTTGATTCTGGTTTGCTTGTTTCATAAATTGTTACGTTGACGCTTTCCACAACTTTGTTAAATCTTAGATTGTAACATTTGTATGCTTTCCTTGTACTTGAGTAACCAACAAGTAATCCTTTGTCAACACGAGAGTCAAACTTTCCCATTCTGCCATCTTCTCTTTTGATGTAGCATTTGCTTCCAAAAACTCTGAAGTGCTTCACATTTGTTGGTCTTCCTTTCCATAGCTTGTAGGGAGTTCTATCAGTGTTGTTTCTGAGCATTACTCTGTTTTGAATGTGAAATTCTATATGCACTGCTTGTGTCCAAAATATATCTGTCAATTTGGAATCCATTAGCATTGTTCGAGCCATTTCCTGTATTGTCCTGTTCTTTCTTTCAACAACTCCATTCTGTTGAGGCGTCCTAGCAACAGAGAATTGCCTTTTTATTCCATGAATACTGTAGTAGTTCATAAATTCCTTTGAAGTGAACTCTCCTCCATTATCAGATCTCAAGCATTTGATTCTTGAATCCATCTCATTTTCAATCATTTCCTTGTAGATCTTGAAGTTTTCAAAAGATTCTGACTTGTTCTTGAGAAAGAAAACTGCAGTCATTATTGCATAATCATAAACTAATAACATAAAATATTTCTCACCTTTTAAGCTATTTGTTGTAGTTGGTCCAACTAGATCAATATGCACAATTTCCAGTGGTCTTGTTGTGATCAGGGGATCAAATTTTGCTCAAAAATTCAAAGTGCTCGGAATCGCTTCAAACTAGACAAGATAATAGGCCTCGTCGTTGTGAACCCAACGCAACTCGTTTCATCTCAAATGGACATCGGGAGCGAGAGATATAGCGATATGTTCGTCAAGTCAAACAGGCAAAAAAATGATGCTGACTGTACAGTTCGTACAGTTTGACGTGGTAGAGCCGTACAGACCGTACGATGATGTGTTAGGTGATGATGTGGCAAGCAATTGTTGGTTGGCAGCTATCGAATTGAGAAGTGACACGTGTCCTTTGGTGGAAAATGGTGTGAGGACACGTGGCCCAATCCATGGGCGCCGCGTGTCACTCATTGTTTGGTTTATATTGTTATGTAAAATTTATGGTGGAGTCTGCGAGGTTCGACCCCCGGACCTTCCACAATGCATAACGCCTTCACACAACCGCCCAACCATTGGACCACGAGTTGGTTCTTGTTATATTTATATGTTTGAATATATTTAATTTCATACATGTTTGTAATGGGCGGGAGGTCGGGCCGGGGCTTAGCCCCGGCCCATGGTCACATATTGTTTCATATGGCCACTATGTTTATGCGCGCGGTTATAATGGTTGGTGCATGGGGTTTGGCATAGCTCGTGGTTCTTTGTTGTTAACCCATGTGACCCCGACCTGGAGCGCAGGTAGTTTTAAAACGACTTAACCACCTTTTTTCCATGCGCACGGTCCTATGCGCCATATGCCCAGGTGCCTAGGCGGTTAGGGGCTGGCGCGCCCTTAATCGTCCTACGGTTTGCACCATTGGTGCGATTGCACCCGGTGCTGGGTTTTCACACTTTAAAATGCATGTGTGCCAGGTTCATTTGAAAGGGTGCAATTTGTAGATGTAGAGACAACGAGCTTGAAGAGGGAGACTTCCAGGAGGCCTAACTTCTTCATTTTTCGACCGATTGAGGTGCCGAAAGAGCCTAGACAAGGGTTTTGGGATGCTGGGAAGCCATTGGAGTAGTCAGTTTGTCAGTTTGAGCTTTGTTAGACATGTTTTTGAGCACTTTTTGAGCAATTAATAATAATGATCCATTGGAAGCTGGACCAAGAGATGTAGCCCAAGAGAGGGGTGAACTCCTTTATCAATTGTTGTGCTTATGTGTTTATGTTCATTGATTATGCTGCTGTCTATGTGTAATTTGCATAAGTAATCCTTTAATCTATGTGTTTCAAACTGATCCATTTGCTTTAAACACATAACATTTCACTTGCAATAATTTTCAAGTATTTCAAGTCTTCTTCATTTTTAGATCATGTTGTTGAATATTCCTTTGATTTGAACCTGGTCTTTGTTTGCTTTCCTTGTTGAAAATGCTTGCATAAAGTGTTGGTTGGTTTCGTGATATGGGGCATTCTTTTTATGACTTTGACAAGGTTATCAAAATGCATGTGACCCATTCTTCTGTGCCATAGCCAACTTTCATCTTCCTTTCCTAGACAACACTTTTCATTTCCAATTTCACTTAACACATATATGTTGTTTGAAGTTCTTGCAATTGTACCGACCAATTTCCCTGAACCTTCTCTTCTTATCTCACACTTTTGTGAATCGAAAGTAACTTTATGACCTTGGTCACACATTTGACTCACACTTAGAAGATTATGTTTCATATCTTCTACCAGTAGAACATTTTGTGCCTTTTTATTCTTGTTCCCAATTCAGACTGTGCCTTCTCCAATGATTTTGGCTGAATTATCATTTCCGAAGGAGACTGATCCATTTCTTTCCTTTCACAATGTAAGAAATTTGTCTCTATCACCTGTCATGTGTTTTGAACACCCACTGTCAACCTACCAACCGTGTTTCTTCTGCTTAGCTTGTAGAGCGATTGTGCATTCTTCATTGCTATACTGATATTGCTTTCTTATCCATGCCATTTTCTGAGGTTCTTGTCTGTGACTGTTGTTATTTTGTTGAGGTTCTTTAGGAGGGATTGTCATTCTGAAATCTTTGGCCACATGTCCAAAATTGTTACATTTGTAACATTCCACTTCAGTGCTCAAAGATTCAAACCTGTTGTAGCTTCTTCTTTGTGTTTCACTAGGTCTTCTTGAATAACCCCTTTGTGTATGACTCTCAAAGTTGTTATTGTTCCTGTTGTTAGCTCTGCAATTTACAACTTTATGTCCAAAATTATTATGTGCATAACATAAACCAAAAAATATAGTTTGATACCTAGGAGTTGAAGATATTCTGAAAGAAGGTGCTCTTATGAATCGTTCTTCTTCTTGAGGCCTATCTGTCTATTGTTGATTCTAAAATTTGAATCTTCTTGGTGGAGGAGTGTCTCTGTAATCGTCCTTGTATATCTTCCTATCCCCTTTGATTGTTTCTGCATAGATTTTTGGATTTGTTTCTTGCTCTGTTGTTTTGGAGCTTGATCCCTTTTCTATTTGATTGTATCCAAGTCTAGACTTGTCAAGATGAGATTTTTGACCGCTGATAATGTCATCTGGAACTTTTGAGCTATTCTGCATATTTTTCTTTTGAATATCCTTTCTTAGTGTGACAATCTCTGCTTTCAAGTTTCCAATGATGTTGTCCTTTTATTCTAGTTGTTCTTTGAGTGCTTCTTCAATTCTTTTATCTTCTTCTATTTGAACCTTCAATCTTATGATCATTTGTTCTAGTTCTCGACTGTCCTGTTTCTTGTCTAGTTCTTCTTGTAGTTTCTTATTTTTCTTCTTTTCTCTTCTGATAAGTTCTATGGCACACATTAATTCTTCTCGATAGTCAACTTTTGCCTCTTCAATTTCGTCTTCGACTTCTTCATATCCTTCTTCATCTTCTTCATATTCTTCTTCAGAGTCTTCTTTGTCAAAATCTTTTACTGCCATGAATAGAACTCTTCCTGTCTCACTGTAACTGATTTCATCTTCATAAGATGATGAGATGTCTTCTTTGATGCATAAGATTTTCTTGAAATCTTTATTTGTAGTTATTTTCCCTTTATATGTGTGTTTTCCTTTTGAGTAACCTTCATCATTTCTCTTTTTTCTTATGAGTACATTTGTTAGCAAAGTGACCAATACCATCACAATTAAAACAAATTAAACGAAGCTTACCTTTATACCTACCATTGGTTCCCTTGTTCAATATTTTGATGAAGTTGGCCACTTCTTCATCATCTTCTGAGACATCGCTGTTGTTGCTATATTCTTCTTGTTCCTTTTTCTTTTGCTTTGATCTTTTGGATGCTTTGAATGCTGCTTCTTTTACATCTGGATTTTCCTGTTCAGTTCTCATTTCATATGCTATGAATATTCCATGTATTTCATCCATGCTTATTGAGTTTAGATCCGATCTTTCTTCTAGTGTTGATATCTTAGGGTTGAATCTCATAGGAAGAGAGATCTTAGTACCTTTTGAAAAATTATAGATTCTTCAATTTCTTCTCCCAATCCTATGACTGCATTCACTTTTTCACCAACTCTTAAGAAGTAGGCTGAAATATTCTTATCTTCCTTCATTTTTAGTTGTTCGAACTAACCTCTGTAAGTTTGAAGTTTTGCTGCTTTGACTTTTGTATCTCCGTCATAAATATTTCGAATCTTGTCCAAAATATCTTTAGAGGATTTACAATGTGCAACTTTGGTGAATACTGTTTCACTGAGACCATTCAAAAGTGCATTTGTAGCTTTGGAATTATTCTGACCAAGTTTCACTTCTTTGTCATTTGTTGGTGGAACTGTTGGTACTGTGTATCCATCTACAATTTATTGCCAAATTTCAAACCCCTGTGCTTGTATATATGTCTTCATCCTTATGCTCCAAAAAGCATACTTCTGTCCATCAAAGTGTGGTATTCCATTTTTATATGAGTTGGTACTCTCCATGATCTACCTTTCAGTGGTTAAACTGATTTCTGAAGGAACCTGCTCTGATAGCAATTGTTGGATTACTGAGAGGGGGGGTGAATCAATAATAGCGTAATTATAGTCCTTTTTCTCCAAATAATCCAAGTGTTATATCAATGTAGAATTATTATCCAAAAATGAGCAATAAGAAATGAACAGTCACACACATACAGAGTACACCGGTGTTTTATGTGGAAAACCAAATCGAGAGAAAACCACATAATGATTTTTCTTATATGTATTGAAGAATTACATTCATTGGAAGCACCAACTTCCTTTATTTTCCAGCTACAATTGGAATGAGGCTCCAACCCCCTAGTTTCTCAGGCTACAACCTAAGGGAAGGTCCAACTCCCCAATTCTCTGGCTACAACCAGAAGGAGACTACAACCCCCTATGTTCTCCAGCTACAAGCGGAAGGTGGCTACAACCACCTGTCCTTGCCCCATCCAACCGCCCTGAAGTAGAAGTAGAATTATGGAACCACTTTCAACCTGTCACTGCTGTACAACTGTATCAACCTGTACCACTGACCTGTATCCAATCTGTACAACTTCCTTGTAATCAATCTGTACCTGAACTGAACATGTATATACAAAAAATACAACAGATATGCGACCTGTAGTGTCGCAACCCATGTATGTACGCACCCTATCTGTTATGCAACCCGTGTATGTATGCTACCAAAATGTTATGCAGCCTCGTATGCCTTCTGAAAGCTAGGGTTTCCTTTTCTTGAAAACTTATGACCTTCTGTAACTTCTTTCACATAGATCTATAACCTGTCATTGTATTCAGACTGTAATTGTACCCTATGCAGGCATTCTCATATATAACCTTTACTCAAGGAAAGTATGTCTCTCTCTAGTCATGTGTCATATAGGTATGTGTAATCATGAACAAGTATAATATCCATCGCATGATCTTAGTCATCAAACCCTTTCTGATATTCAGTGTCTCAATACATCAACTACTACACACATACAAGCTCTCAACCATGTACCATAAAAAACCTTAGAGATATGCCAAGAAATACAAGATGTGCCTCAACAAGAAGTATCAATGATAAATATACCAACACTGTATTTCTGTATATCTGACTTATACAGAAGATCCCATGTAGTCACTAGTCTCTCTAGGGAGAATTCTCAAATATCCATTGCCATTCCTCATGCATACATCAAAATCCAATTATTCATAGAAATAAGACATACCTTTTGAACCAATGGATGGATCTGATGTATTTGAGCACTTTAAACCTTCCTGGGAGCTTGATCTCAGAATATAGAACCTCTGCATCTTCATCTCTTCAAGTTTACATGGATTTACCAACATGTACGCACCTTTTACACAGACATCCCACGTATAACTCATCATGTACACACCTTGTACACAGACAACCCACGTATAACTCAGAATGTACGCACCTTTTACACAGACAACCCGCGTATAACTCAGCATGTATGCACCTTGTACACAAATAGCCCGTGTACACCTCAAAAAATAGGGTTTTTCTGTAATTCCGAGAATTTCGCTGTCAACCCTTCATGCTACCTCAGACGTTCGCCACTTTAGATGTATCCACAAGTATTTACAAGAAGTGTTACACAAGAAAATAGATATACAATATGTACAAGTGTGTGCATAATGAGTGAGGTTTGCCTCTTATTTATATCTTCATGTAGCCTTACACTTTCCTTATTTTAGGGATTCTTCATTTAAAATAATTTCTTTTGCAAAGCACTTTGACCCTTGGGGGCTTCTATAAGACTTATGAGGGGTTATCCAACTTCATATGGTCATAAATATGTAACCGTGAGGATTTATGTGATGTTCCACATACCACCAGAAACAACATGACAAGCACTATCCATCTAGGACAGTTTCACTGAAAAATTCACTATCCTTCATCTCATTATTCCACAATTAAGCATGGGTTCTCTCACTCTGCAAAGCATGTTCCCATGAGAGATTTCACCATAAGGGGACCAATTTGGAGTTCATCCATCTTTAATTCTTATCAACCATGAAAAGACAATAATGAGTCATATTTACATCAAACAATCTTGGGTCCATTTCCCAAACCTTTTTGCTATGAGGCTTTCTTCAAGGGTTGACATCAATGACAACCAACCTTAATCAATAGTCTTATGTTCTTGGGAATATGGAGTCAATGCAACTTCATTGGAGGATAAAAGACAAAGAAAAATTAAGTATCAAATTATATGGTTGTACAATCACAAGCCTAGGTCTAAACCTTTAGGAAGTAAGTCCGGGGAGATGTACAATCACAAGCTCTAGATGTCATCCTATGTATTCTAAGACTTCTAACAAAAGATCAAGGTGGAAAATAGGTAACTCCTAGAGTAGTACAATCAGAAGCTCTTGAATTCAACCAATAAGGACAATTTGAGGGGGATATATAATCACAAGCCCTAATTTAACCTCATATGCTTCAATAATATTAAGATGAATGAAAACAAGGAAGGGGATGCACAATTACAACCCGTCCTAGGGTTTCAAAACAAAATTATCTAAGGAGAACTAAATAACATGCAACTTGTCAACAATATGATAGATAATATACTTAAAACACCATGAATAAACCATAAATACTTGGAAAGAACACTTACTAGCCAAGTCACTATGCATGAAGAAACTCTAAAACAATAATCATCCACCGAAACAAGAGAAACATCCACAACATCACTTTACAAGAGGTGCACATAAGTAATCCATGATGATAAAAAAGTAAAAGAAGACAAGATAATTGATTAAGTGCGAGTTATTATTTTCAAATGAGGGAATCACTAGCATTTTATAAGAGGAAACCCGAGTGATTTACCCTTTTTAAAAAAAAAATGGAACTGAACTAAAATTACATTAAAAAAGATGTGCTGAAGAAAACAATAGTCTTACAGGGATATCAAAAAATGACTCAAGACCTAAACACAATTCTATCACTAAAACATAAAAAACTCGATATCTCTCCAATTTGGAATCTTGGTCATTTAACCATATTACGTCTTTTACAAAATGGTCTAGAAGCCACAAAACCTTGAAAAACATTTACTGGTGGGTAGAAGTAGAGTCTTGGAAATAAGAATCCCTAGTTTGATGGAGAGGTCATTTCTCAAAATTCATAGGAGTTGTGTCTCGACCTTCATTTCCACTAGCTGTAATTCCATCGCACGGGGAAGCTAAACCATGATTAATTGATGCAAAGAAAAAGTGCCAGGGGAAAACCTGAGCCTTTAAATGCTGAATTTCTACCTCCATTTCTTCCATCCGCTTTGTGAAAGAGATCAAAGCTATCTCAAATTATTAGAATTTTTCTAAGAGCTACTAGAGTGCAGAGAAATTGGCCTATTATATCTCCTTATGATGCTTGAATATATTTTTAAATTCATTCTAGGAAGGGTCCATCACTGTCCATTGAGATATGAAACCCGAAAACCTCCACCTCCCAAGGTACCAAAACTCAGAACACAAAATAGTAGGCGCATTATTGTAACTTGAGGAAGAGAGATGATAGATAGAAATGAGTATGAATAAGGCAGTGAACAGGATCGAAATTGGCAGGGGCCACCAACTAATAACAAGAGAAACTCCTCACGGGATAATAATCTAGACATCAAGAAACCCCTCAAACAAATACCAACTGGGAAATGAGCCAACACCCATCCAAGGGAAGGAACCCACCCAAAATCTAGAGCAGAGCGATCCATAACTATAGAAACCACTACTCATAAAAATCCAAGGAGACACATAACATATTGAATGCCCACTTGAATATCATAAAACTCCAAATGTGTGAGGGGGATGAAACATCTACTGATGGGACACTCCATAAACATTGAACGATGGAATGAGTTCAAATTCTCTTGCAAATGTAGAAATACATTCTTGATTGAATAAATGGAATCCCCCCAACCCTTATAATCCTTAGATACCATGTCATGATTGGATCATCCATGAAACACGTTGAGTAAGAGGGGAGATAAAGGCTCCAAATTGGGAGGCAGGGGCATGAATTTCTAACCAATACAAGACTTAGAAGGATCCCATGATGATATATCAAAAAAATTGAAGATACCTAGACTAGTCATTCAATTCAAAAGAGGCATTAGATCCACACAAAGGAAGAGTCGATCCTACCCAAGAATCAAGTCCTCCCCAAAGTTTATCATATTGCCATTGCCTAGAATTAAATTAAGTTGGGTAATACTGATGATAAGGAGGGATAATAGAAGAACATTGAATATCAGAAAACCCTTTGCCACTCAAGGTGGATTCTCTAAACATCTCAACCTGGGACTATGAATTTTTTTTTTCCATATCACTTGCTTCCACCATAGAAACTTCCCAAAAATAAGCCGCCATAATATTTTTTCTCCCAGGGAAAGGTTCATCTCCTTTGGATCTCTAATATTCAACCCCTCTTTGAATTGAGAATTTGTAACTTATTGCCAATTAACAAGATGAAATTTTTTCCCATTTGTCTTCCCGCCTTGCTAGAGAAATTGTCTTATTTTTGTAGATATCTGATTAATAATTCCTTTTGGAGATAAAAAAGAAAAACACTGAAATAAAGGAAGGGAAAAAAATACCGCTTTGATGATGACGATTCTCCCAACTAGATTCAATGAAAGAGAGCCCCATTGAGTGAATTTCATATTGATATTTTCCAAAATATGCACCCAATCTTGAGCTATAGGATGGTTAAGAGAAATATGAATTCTTATATATTGAAAGGAATACCAATCTACTGCAATATAAAATTGAAAAATACAGGAAATAATTTTCACTACTTGAGGTCTTGCATTCCATCCCATAATTTGGCATTTTCGGTGATTAACTGCTCCCTTAGAGGCCTCAAGAAAGGAATCTAAAACCTACTTGAACCTCGTGGAAATAATATGAGAAGAACCTCAAAGAAACAAAGTATCATCCACAAATTGTGAATGATTGATATTTTTAACTCCACGGACCATCTAAAGGTCGGGCAACTTGCCAATCTCATGTTCATGCTCAAGCTTGTGACTTAAAGAGTCTGTCATAATGATGAAAAACAAGAGAGAAAGAGGGCATCCTTGATGCATCCCTCTACAATTTTTGAAGAACTTAGTCGATCACCCATTAACAAGAGGAGAAATCCAAGTGGCCCCAATACATGAAGCAATCTAGTTGATGAAATCCTCACTAAAGCCTAATTTCTTAAGGAATTGAAATAGAAAAGAATGATGAACATGGTCAAAAATCATTATCCATATCAAGTTTAATCACCATTCATTTTTTTTTAGCTAAAAATATAGAATGAATGGCCTCTTGAACAAGAACTGTACTATCAATGTTTTGCATATCATGCATAAACCCACCTTGGTTAGGAGAAATGATCTTCGATGAAATAATTTTTAACCGGGAAATAATTATCTTGGTTAGGATTTTGTAAGAGGAAATATAAAGAGAGATAGTTATAAATATGGAGAAGAAAGAGGGATTGGTTTCCTTGGGGATTAAAGCTAGAAAGGAAGAGTTAGCACCCCCCCACCCCCCCAATCTAAAGGAATTGTTAGAATACTACAACATTTTTAAAAGATCATGTTTAATGAGACTCCAAAAAAGTCTAGAGAAGGATATGGGAAAACCATCTGGACTAGGGGATTTTTTAGGACCCAAACTCTAAATAGCCACAAAGACCTCAACTTCCTCTATGGGTCAGTTCAAAATCCTATTTTCCTCAAAAATAATGCTAGGAATATGCTCTAGAATTGAATCAATGTTTTGGATGGTTGCTTCATTCTACTGAGAGAAAAGATCGTGATAAAATTATAGAGAAACCACCTCAATGCTCTCAAAATCATTGAGCCTAGTTCCATCTTTTAGAGTAATGGCTGCCATGTTTTTTTTTGAAAGGTGAAAATGAGCTTGTTTGTGAATTTTTTTTGTATTCCTATCTCCAACTTTCAGCCAAAGACTGCATGTTTTAATCACCAATATTCCTCCTCTCTTCTGAGCTTTCTATGGATTTGAGTCTGGACTTGAAGTTCTTGATGCATTTAATTAGGTATATCATCTACTTCCATTAACATTTGAAGAGAAGCTAGTTTTCCCTTTAGCTCCTCTAGAACTATAGAGGGGGGTTTAAAGAAAGTCTTGGCCCAACATTTAAGAACACGTTTAACTCATATAATATTTTGTTCCAATATGAATACATGAGTGTCAGGAACCCACGAATGCCAAACTTCAGTGAACAAACGATCCACCTCTGGAGAGCCAAGTCACAAGGGGAGAAAATGGAAGGGTAAGGGGAAAAAATCAGGGAGCATATGGATATGGAGGAAAATGGGATTGTGATAGGAATTCAGTGAAGGGAAAATAAATGACTTGAGGGAGGAATGGACATAAAGGAAATACCTATGGAAAATAAATCAATCAAGGTGGGAGGCAATGTGACCAAGTCCAAGGCGTTTATTGGACCATGTATATTTACCTCGAAAAGGAGGAACATCAATAAGATCCCAACCCATTATTGATTCTTCCATTTTGTCCGGAGAAGGATTTTACCATAAAACCCCTCTATTTTTTAAAATCTACTCCTGATTATGTTGAAGTTGTCGGATAGAATGAATTTCAAAGAGAAGTCAGCGTCCTAAAGGCTTAATAGAGAGACCCAACAAGATGGCTTATCCAAAGGACTAACCAACATATAGATGTTGATAACCACAAATAAATTATTGTCTTGAGCTTATTTAAGCTTCGTTAAAATCCAATGAGTAGATTGTAGGGAAAAGACCAAGGAAACCTCACATTTGTTTAAGAAGGTGCACAGGCCTCCAGAGGCGCCCATGGCATCTTCTACTATATATTCCTAATTTTTAGTCATTCCCAACTGTTTTTTTTGAATGTTCTTAGATTTTATTATAGACAACTTCTCATTTCTAATTAGATCTCGGGAAACAAAAGATTTTTGGGAGCTACCTAAACCTCTGCAATTCCAAGAGACAATTATCATTATTTTTGAGGGATGAGAGATGAACCCCCTTTGGATGTTGCGTAGTTACCAAAATTTCTCAGAGGCTTATATGAACCAAGAATATATATAATGGTATGCTAGGACCCAAGCAAAATGTATTTATTAGCTAGTTCTTCATGAATAGTTTGTGATTCCATCCATCCTAATCTTCTTTGTAAATTTTCCTTAGAAGCCCTGTCCTTTTGTTCCTCATCGACTGAGTAATCAATATACGTGTCTCTAGGTTTATGATCTAGGAATACTACGTAAACATCTTTGAAATTATCTATTTCCTCCAGGCCCAAGAGATCAGAGGCCGTTTTTTTTCTGTAGAGGGATGCCAAATTTAGTCTTCTTCTCTTCTTATGATTTGAGAATAATCATTTCCTTCACATAGGGAGAACCCAAAGGAGGTTGGACCGAAGGAGGATCCCCAGAGTCAGGATCCGAAACAACAACCACATAAGTGGGTTCATCTTCTATACCATTTGAGAAAGATCTTTGAAGCTATTTTTTTGGATTACTTTTGTCGTTGGGTTAGGGGTACCAGAGGGTTTTATAGGGATGGAATGACTAGAAGGGGGAGGGCCAACATATGGATCATGAACATTATGAGAGATTCCTCCAACACCAAATTTCCTCTACACTATGTGACATTGACCCTCAGGTCCGTTACTAAAGGGTTGGGAGGGTGTGTCATTCTTGCAGTTTTTTGTGAAATGGCCATACTTGTGGAAAACTTTGCATTTGAAAGGAATTTGTTCATAATGCAATTGATGCAAATGTTTCCAATTTTCCAAAGAGATGAGCATATCTTTAGGAATACATTTTTCAGGGTCCACTTCAATAAATATCTAGGCACATGAGAACATATTCGTTTTCGGGACCGCTCTACCAATGTAGCAACCTAAGGAGTTGCCAATATAATGGAGAGCGTCACTACTCCAATAATGGAGAGGGAGATGTTAGAATATAGAATATTGTGCTCATTTTACCATTGACGATACCCTCGTCACCCAACCATAGGCCACAACCTCCCTCCGAGCACCTTAACCTTGACTAAGAATTACTCTGGAAGAAAACCCTAGGCTAGATAGCCAAACAAGGTGTAGCACATCTTCCTCCAAGGATAGCACACCAACAATAGATGATCAGATAGTCCAAACCCTAGCCAAGAGATAGTCCAAGCCAATACTGAAAACTAGCTGCTACTGCAGCTGCACCTGCAACCCTCCTCCACATGTGCGCACCAAACTGGGAACTGCAGTGTGCACCAACTAGGAACTGCAATTTTGAGATGCGTCAAAATGAGAACTAGCGCCCTGTATTTATACTGGTTCTGCCAGATTTGATGGGGGCCAACTTCTCCTTATGGATATGTGTCTGTTCAGTATATTATTATTATTTTTGTTCGACTTCTTCTCTTGGAGGCTAATAACCTAATATTAATTATCTTCTTGAGATGACAAGACTTCTAGGGTTATTAGCCAACTCATTAGGGTTTTCTCTTTCTTTCCGGAGTCTTCTATTCTCGTCAGGTTCACACGTGGAGGTAAATACCTCCCTTAGCTACCATAATATTAACACTCCCTCCTAGCTAGGGAGGTATTACAGGTAATGGTTTTGAGCACAAAAACATACCATTTACCTGGTAGCATCAATATAGTCGTCTAGACTATCTCATGACTAGATCATGAGCATCACCATCACCATCAACTGCATCATCTCTCGAAACCATACTTCATATGAGTAATTAGACATGATGCTGAATAAGTCACTCACACCATAGAGTGATACAAGAGCCACTCTTATAATCTAGAGGAGTAAATTCTCTGAACCAATTTCCGTTTGGAAAATCTCTGTTCATCATTCGTCTGGATAGTGATTACAAAAATAGAACACAATTGTGTCTATTCATAGTAGTACATAACAAAAATCTAGTGGTTCACTACCACACCAAGTAACACAAAAGTACTTTATCAGTAATGTATAGTCATGAACAGTGGAACATATCCACCACAATAGTCTTCATCTACTGTCATACAGTATTCATAACAAACATCTAATAGCAACCTGCATAGAAACAATGTTATGATATGTACTGAATTATTTGGGCCAATCTTTCATTCACATCCGTGAGCTCTAAAAGAATATCTGTGTCACGAATAGTGGAACATATCCACCACAATAGTCTATATCTACTGTCTTCATAACAAACATCTGATAGCAACCTGCATAGAAACAATGTTATGATATAAACTGAATCATCTGGGCCAATCTTTCACTCACATCTGTGAGATATGAAAGAATATTTGCCCTCAGAGTAGAATAATGAGATATCTGGACTATTCTTCTCAAGCAAGGAAGAATAACTGTCATGTCTTCTGAACCTGGACCGTTCCCCACCCTGGGCCATTATTCCTACACTAATCAAAGTGCACCCTGGAGAGAATGTATAACCCTAAGGAATGTTGAGCCTGGACTATTCCCCACCCTGGGCCATTCCTCCTACACTAATCAAAGTGCACCCTGGAGAGAATGTATAAACCCTAAGGAATATCTGCCCTTGATTGCTGAGCCTGGACCATTCCCCACCCTAGGCCATTCCTCCTACACTAATCAAAGTGCACCCTGGAGAGAATGTATAAACCCTAAGGAATGACTGTCCTGACCATTTCCTCTGTTAACCACAAGAGGAAAAGACTGTCCTGCATCAACCTCCAAAATAGACCATTCCTCATGTTAACCATAATGAGAAATCGTTGTCCGACGAGGCGGGCCAGTCTTCTTGAGTAACCCTCAAGAAGAGAGACTGCCCTAGACCACTCCCCATGTTAACCACAATGGAAAGTCACTATCTATGATACAAAAAAAATTAGACTACTTCCCATGTTAACCACAATGGAAAGTGACTGTCCATCAAAAGTCTCAATCCACTTTCCGAACAGGAAAGCATTTTTCCAAAATGGACTATTTTTCAAATTTAAAGATGAATGACTTCAATAATGTTTTTTAGTGCTCCCTCCTAACTTGGAGAGTCATTTCTTCCTTTTTCAATAAGAAGGAAGTTGTTTCCACGAGCTTTAGCTTGAGTACACAAACTCTTTCATCTTAGATAGAAGCTTTATCAAAATGTCTTCTTATCTGCTCATCTGTGGAGATATGTATTGGAGAATCATTTTCTCCTTTCTGGAATTCATCATGGATAGTGTAATGCTTGATTTCAAATGTACTTTAGTCCGGAACACTGTGAAGGCTTCATGTAGATCTGAACAATAGAGTATATCATAGTTGGAAAACTGGAACATATCCGTGTGACACTTCTTCTGTCATCATGAGATCTGATCTACTGAGTAGTCATCTTGATGTTATAGGAAATCTTCACCATGCTTTTGCTCTGCACTGGAAGTTCTTCACCAAGTTATCTTCTTCTTATCTTCATACATGAGTCTCTTTCTGGTATGCCTTAAAGTCTTGAGATTTCTCTTCATACACTCTTTATTCAATTTCTCTGGAGAACATTCTTTGCATTCATTTGATGTAGAATTCTGACTCATGGATGTTGCGGATGATATAATGACTTATGTAGAGATAAGTCTGGTGTACTGGAACAAGTAATCATCATAGTCTTCTCTCTCCATCTGGGAGAACCTCTAGTTCTATATCTTTGCAATGTTATCATTCATAAGTCTTCCATACACCGTTCTTTATCACGACTTTCAGTTCCTCTGCTTGATTGCTTTTATTGAGTTTATATCAGGCTGACAATCTTATGATTCTTGATACAATGACTAGTTGTTCTGTCTTTTCTTTCTTTCTTGGAATCTTCATGTGTTTCTTTAGTTCTCGGGTCTTATAGATTCCATGCCCTAGAGATTCCATTTCTTCCTTTCATCATAGGATCACGGATCTGGATGGACAACCAGGAATACTTTAAGGCTTCTCTTCGAAGAAGTCTTCTTCTGTGGTTGAACTGAACACGTATTGTCTTTCATGGCTGCTACCATGGATATATGTATTTCATCATCTTCAATGTATCATAGGATTAGCTCCCTCCTAACCCCTGCTTCATGTAGGGGTGCATATAATCGGATCCCTCTGTCTATTGGAGTCCACGCTTCCATCTGCATCCTTATTGTCTTCTGCAATATATAATTGGTTCTCTTGTCTAATAGAGTCCACTCTTCCATTTTGTTATCTTCTACAAAACGTCATAAGTCTTTTTCCAATTTCCTCTCGGTTGCTGACTTATTTCTGTCTTTGCTTCTTCTAAGTATTTTCATTATTGATTCGGATTAACATCTTTCACATGATTTGTATTTCATCCTTTCATGTGTATTATCTAATGATATCCATTTTCATCTTGTTTGTCCTTCCATAGGTATAGTTATTCTTGGAACACATTATCTTCCAAGAGATAGATATACAAGATATGTATAGAGACGATGGAAACAAGATATGTACAAGAAATAAGGAGAGAGTTGTTACCTTTTTAGAAGAAGAAGTCTCTTCCATCCTGCTTAGTCTTCTTTGTAGGTTCCTTTTCTTTGACAATCGATGCTTCATGTTTCTCCTTCCTTTTCTTTATCTCGGGACACTGATTCTTGTAGTGACCGTACTTTTGACAGTTGAAGCATTGTACTTTTGAAATGTCTTTCTCTTGATTTGGCTTCCTCCTTGAGCCAAACTTCCTTTTGTTCCTGAATTTCTTGAATCTTGCTGTGAAAGCTTGATCTTCGTACTTCTTTTGGGGTTTCTCTCTTGCATTGATCCTTGATTCTTCTTGAGCACAACAAGTCCAAAGTTATTCAAATGTCGGGTACTCCTTCATTATGTTCATGCTTGCGGCAAATGCATCCCATGTCTTGGGAAGACCATTGAGTACTATGTTCACCAATTCCTTCTCTAAAGTGATCTCTTCAATAGCTTGTAGTTGATATATTAACTGGGAGATTCTTACAAAGTATGATGTTATGCTGTCATCATCATTCATCTTCATGTCATAGAGCTCATTCTTCATACTCATAACTTGTCCAATGTTTCTGACTGAGAAGTGATTTGTTAGGGCATCGTACATCTTCTTTGATGAGTCAAGATGGGAGATGTAGGGTATCAAGTGGCATTTTATGGAATCCACTATGATACTCATGGCATTGATGCCAACATATTTGAACTTCTCCATAGCTGCAACGTTTTGCAATTCCTTCTCTTCTCTTTCTTCAAACTTTGGCTTCACGATCTTTCCTTTCACGATATCCAGTACTTTATTCTTGGCAAGGATGAGGTCAATCCTTGTCTTCCACACTCTGAAGTTAGAGGCTCCATCTAACTTGTTCTCAGACTTCATAGAGTTAGTCATGGCCGCTTGACTTGGTCAAACCCTAGATTTGAGTAGAAATTCAAACTTCATGTCTTGGCTTCCTGAGAGTATCAAGAGATGCGCTAGGCTAGGGCACACTAATCTATCAGGAGATTAGGTCAATATTTTCACTTAAGGTGCTTCAACAATAGGTTTAGGGTTTCTGCAACTGCTCCTGCTAGTAACCCTAGTGGCAGTGTCTTGGGAACTACTTCTGCTAGTAACCCTAGCGACAGTTCCTCAATGAGCTCAATATCCTAGTGGCTATGTTTCCTTCCAGTGTTTAGACTAAATGAAGGATGTGTGGGCCCATAACCTGTTAGAATATAGAAGATTGTGCTCATTTTACCCTTGACGATACCCTTGTCACCCAACCATAGGCCGAAGCCTCCCTTCGAGCACCTTAACCTTGAATGAGAATTACTCCGGAAGCAAACCCTAGGCTAGATAGCCAAACAAGGTGTAGCGCATCTTCCTCCAAGGATAGCGCACCAATGATCACTGATCAGATATTCCAAACCCTAGCCAAGAGATAGTCCAAGCCAATACTGAAAACTAGCTGCTGCTACAGCTGCACCTGCAACCCTCCTCCGCATGTGCGCACCAAACTAGGAACTGCAGTGCGCACCAACTGTGAACTGCAGTGCACACCAACTGGGAACTGCAATTTTGAGATGTGTCAAAATGAGAACTGGCACCCTGTATTTATACTGGTTCTGCCATATTTGCTGGGGCTGACTTCTCCTTCTAGATATGTGTTTGTTCAGTATATTATTATTATTTCTGGACGACTTCTTCTCTTGGAGGCTAGCAACCTAATATTAATTATCTTATTGAGCCGACAAGACTTCTAGGGTTATTAGCCAACTCATTAGGGTTTTCTCTTGCTTTCTGGAGTCTTCTATTCTCATCAGGTTCACACGTGGAGGTAAATACCTCCCACAACTACCATAATATTAACATGAGATGGGGTAAAAACACCCATAGAGGAATAGATGAATCAAAATCATTCTCTATACTAAAACAAAGGGTCCATTTATTCAAGTACATACCTGTTACTCCCATGAAATAAGGCCCACTCCAAAAAATCAAATCTCTATCTTTTATCTACTCAAAGAGAAAGGCATAATACCCTCTCCCATAGAAAATGGCTAAGAGAAACCTTGATGAGAGGAACCCAATTTTTTGTTAGATATATAACAATGAATTTTGGAGAGGAACAAGTACCAGTGAATTAGACAATCAATCCACAGTTCGCGAGGGCCAAAGCCTTCTTCCTAGCCATAAAGGTAGGAAGATATATTTTGGGTATTTCATCTAGTTTCTTGACAAATCGAGAGGGTTTTCCCTTTGATTGCTTGACTGAAGCAACAAAAATAGTGTGGAAAGCATGATATTTAGCGTAAGGAGTGGGAAAATATCCCCCCCTCCTCAATGATGCCATTCATAGGATATTCACCAGGGTGAACTAGAACTAGGGTTTAGAGTGCGTGCATGAATATCCAATTCATTGTTGTAATCCAATCCACTAATCTAATACTTTACCCTTTAAAATCCCCCTAGAAATGTAATCAATCCATGATACAAGGTGGATAGGTCTAGGCCAACCCCCAAAATAACCTCCAACATATTAAAATCATGCTAATACATCAAAATGTCTCTCTAAAACTGACATGTGTGAGTGTAAGATGCCAAAGTAAATGTGACTGTTGGGTATGTGTTATATTCTTTGCATGATTAAAGGTCATTTTTTGGGTAGTATTTTTCCTTTGGCGAGGATGGTTTTTTCACCTTTGGTAGTTTAGTGGTGCATGGCATTTCATCCCATGGTTTTCTAATTTTGGTTAAGGAATTAAGGTTCAATCTAATCTGGGTCAATGGATTAGTTTTTTTTTGGATCCCATGGGATCCTATATATTGTATTGTAAAAAATGAAGTTGTATTATAAATAGAATTAGAGGTGTGGCTCTAAAGCAGGTTGTTGTTTTTCTTGGTTGGGTTTCCAGGGTAAATACTTGTGTATATGTGTGATTGCAATTTTTTTTTTCTGTGTTAAGAATTCATGTGTGTATTGCATTGATGTAAAAGGTTTAGAACTTACATTTGGTATCAAAGTGATTATTGGCTTCAGGGGGACACGTTTGGGCTAAGGATTTGGATCATGTATATGATAAACTTTGTTACAATGGGAGCTCTTATTCTTGTGGTGAAAATAAATGACGAGCATTTAAAAAATAAAGATCAATTTTTTTTTTGGCCAAAGCTTTGATCTTTGGAAGCTCAATATGGATGTTATTTTAGTAGACAAAGATCATTGAGTCACTACAGATCCAAGTAATGCACCTACAGGAATGTCAATAGTTGATTGGACAAAGTTGGATCATAAGGAAAAGAGCACAATTTGATTGTCTCTCCCACATTCAGTATTACTGAATGTGTTAGGGGAAGCTACAACCAAGGATTTATGGAATAAGTTAGGGGATTTATATCAGTGTAAGTACTTGGTAAACAAAATTTTCTTGCTGAAGAAGATGTACAACCCAACGATGAAAAATGGAGACTCGATAACATAGCATATTATGCTCTTTACCAAACTCGTGGGATAGTATGGTTGTGGCTATAGGTGGTAATGCAACTACTTTAAGTTTCGATGATGTGGTCTTATCCTTGTTGTCGTAGGAGATGAGGCGGAAAAACATGTAAAGAAAGAGCACAAACACTTTATTTGTAATATGATGCTCCAAGGAAAGAAATAGAAATAAGTTCTCAAGTGGGATATCTAAATCTAGAGGAAGATCTAAATATCTAGGAAAATTTGTATGGTATGATGGATGTGTGGAAAAGAAGGGCATTACAAGAAATAGTGTAGATCTAAAAATGTTGAGAGAGGGAAGGGATATGATGATGACCCTTCTACAGAACCAAAAATATATGTAGATGAAGGAGGGGACATGTTATTGGCTTATTCAAGCACACATCCAGATCATGAGGCATGGCTTGTCAACTCAGGTGCATCCTTTCATATGACTCCTCACAGGGAGTGGTTTTGCGAGTATGAAAGGTATGATGGGGGTGATGTTTTTCTAGGAGATGACTTGAAAAAAAATTCATAGGATTGGGAAAAGTCAAGTTGAAGCTCATGTATGGTAGGATTAGAAAAATCCTTGGTGTTCTTAATATCCCAGAATTGGTCAGGGATTTGATTTTTGTAAGTAATATGGACGATGTAGGTGTAAAAATAGTGTTTGAAAGGGAAACCCACAAGATTCTTTAAGGAACAATAGTATTGATATATGGAGTTTGGATTGGAAATCTGTATAGGATGCTGGGAAACACTATTAATGATGGGTGCAATAGTTCTTTTGTTCTTGAGATTGGAGCTGAAGAAGGAAAAACTCCTACAATATCTGGAGAAAAGACTATGTTGCGGCATCAAAGACTGGGGCATATCAGAGATAAGTTGCTTTAAGTAATACATGGTAAAGGTATGGTTGAAGGTATGTTTAATTTATTTTTGGATCTTGCTTTATGTGAACATTTCTTATATGGGAAGAATAATAAGGTAAGATTCTCCTCTGGTACTATGAGGGCAGGGGGAATTTTACAATTGGTGCACAATGATGTGTTTGTACCTATGATGATTCCATCATTAGGTAAATCTATGTACTACATCTCATTTATAAATGAGTTCTCAAGGAATACATGAATTTATTTCCTTAGGAAGAAATTTGAATACTTTAACAAATTTAAAGAGTTTAAGGCTCTTGTTGAAAATCAGACAAAGAATAAAATTAAAGTGTCGAGGATGGGTAATGTTGGATAATTTTGCGGGAATGAATTTGAGGAATTATGTAAGAAATGCGGTATAGAAAGGTAGAATACTACTCCATACACACCTTAGTATAATGGAGTTGCAGAAAGGATGAACATGATGCTGATGGAAAGAGCAAGGATCATGCTCAGTGGTGTTAGGTTGGGACAAGAATTTTGGGCAGAGGTAGTGGACACTACATGTTACCTGTTAAAGCGATCACCCTCATCAGTGTTGGATGACGTGAATCCATATGAGGTATGGAATTGTAAGAAACCCTCTTTGACACATCTCATTTTTTTTTGGCTATGATGCTTATGTACATGTTCCAAAGGAAAATGAGAGTAAGCTGGATAAAATGGCTGAAAAGTGTATCTTTATTGGCTCTAAATATGGTCTGAAAGGTTATAATATTTGGAACCCATAAACTAAGAAGGTAGTGCATAGCCGAGATGTGGTATTTAAAGAAATCAAAGATGTTGTCAAACAGGAAGTCCTACCAAGGGGGGAAGAATGAGAGAAAATAGAGTTTGAATTGAAGGATATTGAATTAAACTCTACAAAAGAGAATGAATAATAATAAGAGGATCCTCATACTCCAATTTTGAGGAGATTGCAAGGCGGGGCACGCTGCAGTACCAAGACTCAATTCTCTTAACTTATCTCGAATTCAAAGGACTTATCATTAATGTTAGAGGCATGAAAATCACATGCATAAGACAAGATCCATGCTACACAATAAATAAGTAAACAACGTGCCATGCACAAGAAATAACCAGCAGACAGACACATTAAAATAGATATCTTAGAGATAATTAAATACACAATGGAATAACATTCTACAGAAAAAACATAGAGCACTTACCTTTCAAGTAAACATTCACTAACTGGCTGTAGACCAAGGACGTTCCTCCCAACCATAGACACCTCTTTTCATTTTCTCTCAACAACATGTCACCCCCAAGCCATGGCTATGAATCCACAAGGATGGGTCCTAGGACAAATCTAAAAACACACAACAGTTGGCTAACTAGCTCTCAAGTTTCCCAACCTCACAACAAATCCAAATTTCCATCTCTCTTTCCCCCTCAACCTGCACAACCCAAAGAAATGAACACCTTTCTCTGCCATGTAGTCCCTCAGGTTGTTCCACTTCTCTCCAGGGCTCTAGTGCTACTGGTCAGGAAATATCCCTACTGAAAACTCCAAGGATTCTCAGCTATGGACAGTTCTATCCAAACTGCCATCAAGCTCATGCACACATGCATCCATTCCCTCCTAGAATTATCAACAAATTACATTACAACCATTTATAAATGGCCCTCCTCTTCTAGCCATTCATTTCCATGCTCATCCCAAGAGCACGCGGAATAGCCAGAATGAATGAGGAAAAAGGAATGAGAATAAGAAAAAAAAAAGAACCAGGGAGAAGAAGACTATGAAGAAGAAGAAGAAGAAGAAGAAGAAGACCCCAAAAAAACCCCAAGGGATGTTTAAATTACATGAAGACAAGAGCCACATGGCCTCCCTCCCAAGAAGCTCATGTAACCCATTTTCTCCATAAAAAGAATTATGGGTACAATAAAATACTAATAAAAAGACTTAGCCCCTCAAGCCCCCTCTCTCGTGGAATCATAGCCCCCTATCTCTTTTTTCCTTGTCCATATTGCAACCAATGATGTATTTTATTAATGTATATGAAGTATTACATTTCCTAGGCACTCTAGCCCCTTTTCAATTTTACTGGCTCACCAACCCAAGTCATAATTACATAATACATTCTTAGTTCATAAGGGTTAAAACCGAGATGTCACACCCCCCTCCCCTTATTTTGGCATTGTCCTCGGTGCACAAAACCATTCCAATGTTATTAACATTACAAATCTATCCTCTTTGGCCTTAATCCCCACATGAATTCCAACCAAATATTATATACATAGGTACTCTGGCCTAAAATTAAACATGTATACAAAGGCATTTTGACCCAAAACATGTATAATGATCTTCAGAATTTATAATTCTGGCAACAGTTCCAACCAACTAGCTCTCCTTCCCTCTCAGCCCTACACAACCCAAAGAAGCGAACCCCTTTCTCTTCCATGCAATCCCTCAAGTTGTTCCACTTCTCTCCAGGGCTCTAGTGCACTCAGCCAGGAAGTTTCAGAGTTGCGGCTTCTAGAACTCCGGTTGCAAAAAGTCCATTGGACTTTATTCATTCCATGCTTTTGTCATTCAAGTGATTCAAAATCACCTTATTCTTTTCCCTAATAGTCTGGTTCTTTTTCTAGATCCTCAACATTCATAGTTTTCCTACAACATTTCAAATCAGAGAGCATGTCAGTTCACAATTTGTGCATAATTTTTTATTATTTTTGTTCATAATCTAAGAGTAAATTTTCATAATCCAGTACAATACTTATCTGTGTGGTTCACGGATCTGCATCCATATGGCTGTCTCGTTAACTTGGCTCATTGTTTTCCTTGACATACCCATTGTGTGCATGCTTCCAATCAATAGTTTTCAAGAACTATCAAAGTCTCTTCTTCCTTGCGGTCACTCACCTTCCAGGCCCAGGCTCAGGCATCCCCTTCTCTACTATAAAGTCCCTCAGGCGACCCATATTTCATGGCCAAGGATTTCTTGCATAAGAAGATTTCTAGGGACACGAGGTTCTCATGTCACAACAATAGCCTTTTCCATGCTTTCCGACTTGCATATCCAACATCTCATCTGTATTATACACATACAATCATCATGAGATATCATTATAACCATTTCAATCATAAATGTCAAATCTGTTTTATATAGGAAAACAAAATTTTCCAAGCATGAGTTTTCTGCTCATAATGTTTGGCTCTGCAGTTGTAGATATCAGTCTTCCTTATGGGTTTACATCCTTGCCATATTCAAGACCATCCTACCTGAAATTTTCTCGATTTACATTCAGCCAAAACAAATTGTCAATAATTTATCAAATTATAATTCCCAAAACTGTTTTTTATAGGAAAAATAAAATCTCCAGATATGAGCTTCTGCTCATAATAATTTGGCACGCAACAATAGGCATTGGTCTTCTTTATGGGCTTACAACACTACCATATCCAAGACCATTTCTTCCTGCAATTTCAACATTCCTCAACCAAAAAAATTGTCAATATGTCATGTATGTAACAAGTGATCTTATAATTGTTTTCAACTACAATTCAATTACTTCCATCAATTCTTGACATTAAATGGAATTCAAATATTGAATGGAATGAACCCATCATTCTTTACACATGTATTATTAGCCAATATTTTCTTTCTTCTATCTAGAAATATTTTTATTATTCTGTCTCCCCCAACAAAGATTTTCTATAATTTATCATTTTGTAGCTACTTTAACCTGCAACTTTCTTTTTGTAATATCTAATAGTTCTTGAAGTGTTTTCAACTTCATGAGTTAGAAATACTCACATCATTTTAGTTGTTAGCATAATCATTTCTATGTTATATAATATATACATGCATTCACCCCATTGCATTCAATAATTCTTGGAATATAACTTGTAACATTTTTAATAGCTCCAGAAATGATCTCAGAATTGTAACAAACAACAATCCAATCACATTCAGCTAGTAGTCTTATTAAATATAATTCATCTATCCATCATTACGTATTTTCAGCACCACATGATTTTCATAATGCCACAATTAATTACTAAATAACAATCAATGTGCCAATACTCATGGCCACATCTATACAATGCATCCATGCATTGGCTACATAATACCACATAACTATGTCATGCATTCCACCCCGATGAGTTGGAAGGTCTAACCAATGCCTCGACACATCATCCACACACTTCCTACTGCTTGCTTGACTATTTGGATACCTTCCTTTTCAACCCAAGCACAACACCAATAATATAATTCTCAAGTGATCTTCAGTGTCGGCAAGGTGGTTGCAGTCCAAACATCAGATATACAATAGATACCATTGATCACTCACATAACGCTATAGCCCTTCCATATCCAACCATATTATGGTCTCACACATGAATAACTCTATGTATATTCATTGTTATAGAAGGAGTATGTCTCTTGAATTAACCCAATTATGATCCCATAACCAATTATAACATAATATGCAACTAACATTTTATCTAAATGCATTCTAGCATCAACAACATTTACATACTCTAGGCCTTTGACCATTACATATCAATTTAAATATTGAAATTAACTGATGGAATTCTTACCTCAATCCCCTTCGACATGTATGCATCAACAAAAACTAAATGCATACCTGCTTGGTTGTTAAAAACCTACTTGTTTCTATCTGACCAACTGATATTTGTAGAAGTTCACAGACTTCCTCCTTCATCATTTTGTTCATCATTCTTTCCACCCTCATGGGTCTTCACCTAGATGGAAATCATAAGCAACAACAACATCCACTTCTTTAACTTTGCTATATCATTTTTCCTGAATACATAATCCATCATTAGTCATACTCAATCATTATTTCATAATAATAGACTATTCTAAGTTCACAAGCATGTTATATGCATTTCCAAGCATGTACATATAAAAATTACACATCCATATTGTTATCAGACAAATCAGTAAGTGCAGACAAAAACTAATCTCCCTAGTTTCATCCCGAAACTAGAACAAAACAAGACAGAATATAAAACTTTTCCCAAGTTTCAATCATCAAGCATACTAACTAAAAATAGATAAATGACATACCTTTTAAATGTCATTTGTCCTCACTAGTGTTATCCTCACTGCATTTCAAGGCTTATGGGATGTTGAACTTGTAAAAATACACAAGCCATCAAAGTGAGATAAACAATGTATACTCAACAAAACCTATGTATGTGATCAAGGAGTCATACAATAAAATAAGACCAATTTTATGGGAAATAAATATATTACTATATTATAAATATGAAAAGGAGAGTACACCTAGATGCCTTAATGTTGTAAGGTCCCTTCCAACAGTTCCTTTCTTCCCACACACTTCTTTCTCCACAAATTTTGAGTTCAACAATATATCTTGACAAAGCAAATCCCAAAGCTACAAAAATTACTCAAGTTTCACACCAAAAGCTAGCCAACTCAATCCAAAGCTAAATTTCCCAAGCTAACTTTTTCCATGAGAACTCTTCTCCTTTTATAAGATGAAAAGGATAGGGTGAGGAGGTTAGGATGATCCCGCTAAATAAGAAAAGTGATTAATATCCAAACCGATCGAAGACCATCTCACCATAGAAGCTTCTCCTTCTATAAGCATCGAGAAGATGCTCATTTTTCCCACATACGAAAAATCGTCGCACCCTTATAACTGAGAAGAGTGCGATGACATCACATGCCAATTTTAATACAACATGCGAAGATCCAGGATTGTCACACCTCTAGAACTAGACAAGATGCGACGATCCTCCTTATTAGGGTTTTTACAAAGGAAAATATGATTTCATCTCTCAGGTAAAGTTCTTCTCCCTTCTTTCCTCAGGAATTCAGGCCACTGATCCCTCTAAAGACAATAGATAGGTTTACATCATTAACAATCATAAGGGTGATGAAAATAATGTGTAACAGAGATCCCCCCAAAGTATGAAGTTAGAACAGAGTGATAGCTGAAATACTTTATCGAGTGTGTGTAGGGAACAAGGAACACGTCAGTTGGAAACCTGCCAACAAACAAGGAAATACAGTAAAATAATATATTATCACTAAGGTAGGAATCATCATACTTAGAATACAAATGACTCAAAGCATAAATGCCAACATGCAAAGATCCATGTCAAGTAAGACAGGTCATGGCCACCAAACATAGATTGCAGATTCATGCCAATATGAATCAAATATGAACATAGCCACCAAAAATACACCGTGGATCTATGTGTTAAAGACTCAAATTTGAACATAGCCATGAGACATACATTGTGGATCTATGTAACAGTACAATCTAAATATACTCCAACGCAACCTGAATCTATCAGAAAAAATTTAGGGTCTTCATCTCCACCACTCTATAGTATGAATCTAACCATGCGAATACATGTGCTGAAGTTGAACATGGTAGAAACCACTTGATTACCATTAATTAATGAATACCATTAACAAGTGCGAGGGAAATCACCATTAATGTCAATGACTCCCAAGGTACTCTAGTACAATGCAACGGGTACGAATTTGTGAGCTGAAGTCGAACACTCAGTGGAATCTCTCGATTAGGGGTCAATAATGAAAACCCACTTTCGAAAGAGAGGAAACCTTCCATTGAGGCATGCAAGTTCCAAGTTACCAATTAGTTTCTAAGTCTAATCCATGGAAAATGATCTGAAGTCGAAAGGAAAAGACTTGTCACAGGAGGGCCTTAATGTATCCCCCATCAATGAAACAAAACAAGTAACAATATTTGATGTAGATTAGAGTAGCAAGTGACTCGGGACTGACTCAGGGATGGTTGACACAATAGAAGGCTTAAGGACTACATAAATGGATGACGCAATAGAACTCTTTTCAGGTTGAAATTGTATTGAACATATGAATGACACAACAATGGTCTTGGCAACATTGACTCAAGGAGGACCCAACATATGGATTTGTGGATGGTCAAACGACAGACAAATGGATTTCCTAACTTGGACACAAAGCGAGTGAAAGGGTGTCATGTTCAAAAGCAACTCTTCCATAGAATACAGGTTTAGACACATTTCTTTCCCAATTTTTCCCCAACCATTTCTGGTGAGTACCTATTTATTTTTACGCAAGATTGAGGAGGATAACATATGCTTGTAATATAAGCTCATCCTTCAGATGAGTCCCTCATATTATTTTTAATGAACCCTAAGAAGGAGTGGTTTGGTCCCATATGGGCCTTTAGGTGTTTGTTTAATGAGTCCAAGGAAATAAAACTCAGGGGTTTTTCAATTTTAGAGAGTCTGAAAAACAATTAAAGAGAACTCCATCAAGTCCTTTTTCGTAAATTAATCTGATGAGACCAAAAAGTGATAACCTACCTCTCATCAGATGTTTTCTTCAAATACTTTAATGAGCGTGAAAAGAACAACATCGCTCAACAATCTTTTCATGTTTAGAGAGTCTGAAAAGATCTTAAAGGGAACTCCATGGGGTTCCTTTTTTGTACAACCTTTACGAGTTCGAAAAAGTGATAAAAGTGTACTCGGTTACATTCTCATGTATTTACGAGCACAAGAAAGAACAAAGACTGAGCTTAGGATTGTTTTCATTTTTACGCAAGCTTAAAACAAACAAAACAAAACAATTCTTGGGATAGATTTTATTTTTACACAAGATTAAAACTAAACAAAACTATGCTTGGACCTGGTTTCATTTTTACAAAATCTCGAACCAGAGGAAACTATGCTTGAGGTAGGTGGTTTCATTTTACACAATCTTGAACCAATGTAAAAACTATGCTTGCGACTTCCCAATGCATGGTTCACGAATTTGCATGGTTGGTACTTAGCCCCCAGCTTAAGAAGCTAGCAACTCAACTTCAGCATGAACTCCAGAGGCTGGAAGCATCACCCCCCAAGATTTTTTTCATCCAAAGTCACAGGCAGATGGAATGAAGCTTCAAATACTTGACTCATTCAAAGAGGGGAGAAATCTATTTCATTTTTTAACAAGCTTGCCACAGAGAAGAAAAACTATGCTCAAGAATCCAAGTTCAATCCCCAGACCTATGTTTAATTTTTTAACGAGGTTTCCACAGAGAAGAAAAACTATCCTCACATCTGGTTTCATTTTTTAATGAGCTTGAAATCAGAAAACCATGCTCAACGTTGGTTTCATTTTCTAATGATCTTGAAATCAGAGAACCATGCTCAAGAATCCAGGTTCAAACCCTAGACCTCCATTTCATTTTTTAATGAGCTTGACATAGAAACAAGAACTATTTTCCTAAGCTCTGTTTCATTTTTTTAACAAGGTTGCTACAAATATGCAAAACTATCCTCATAGATGGTTTTATTTTTTAACGAGCTTGAAATCAGAAAACCATGCTCAAGGCTGGTTTCATTTTTTAATGAGATTGAAATCATAAAACCATGCTCAAGGATGGTTTCATTTTTTAATGAGCTTGAAATTAGAAAACTATGCTTAAGAGACTCTTCTTGATCATGGCTTCCAAGAGGAAATTGCTCTGGAAGGAAACCCTGTCAAGGGATAAAGCTCGATCATGGCTTCCAAGAGGAAATTGCTCTGGAAGGAAACCCTGTCAAGGGATAAAGCTCGATCATGGCTTCCAAGAGATATTCACTCGAAGGTAGAAACACACTATGGAAGGAACTCATGTCAAGGGTCATGATGGGGGTAAGGAGATTAAGCTCTAAAGACCCTATCGAAGAGATAACAATGTCAACTACCAGATCCAAGTCATAAGAGATTGAGCTTACAATGAGAGGTTCATCTGCATCAGCAGTTGAAGGCATGGGAGACTAATGGATGAAGGGACCAGATTGATCATTCCATCAACTACAGGTAGGTCAAGAGTAATATTATGGTAAGCAGCTAGAATTTGAGGCTGTAAAAAAATCATGTCTTCTAGTAATTTTGAGGCTTCGTCCATACAAGGAAAAATGTGAGTTTGGTGACTCCCTCCACATAACGTACATGAGAACTTGACTCTACTTTTCTTCTTCCCAACAATATCCTGAATAGTTTATGGGAGGTCATCAGCATGTTGTGCAGAGGCTAAGGACATGGGCTGGTGAGGGTGTGTAGACCATGCTTCTGTAACCTTGGATAGACCAGGGCAATCCTTAAGGATATGGATACCCTTACAAAGCCTGCAGGGGTACTTGGGATTACGGGCTTGGGTTGTCTTGGCATCGTCAACACTCCCAGCATGATTATCAGTAACTGGTTGTTTTCCAACATGTTTGGTAGTGGTTGGAAGTTTGGACCCTTGCTTATTTTTCTTCTTCTTAATCTTCCTTTTCTTTTTCTTCTTATCCACCAGGTTACTAGCTTCAGAGATTTCAATCGGTGAAGAAGATGAAATGAAAGAAGACCTTGCAAGTGAATAAGGTGAAGAAGATCTTACTAGTGAAGACGATAAAGGATCAACATGAGATTGATGCTCTTGGGGGGAAGTTCTTACAACCGAAGCACTAGCTGCATTCAGGATTACCTGAGTGGAAAACAACCATACCAGTAATCCTATTGTGATACCTGGAAGGCTCAAAGTAGCGATGTAAGGAGGACCAACGTTTCCGTAAGAAGGAAAAACAAAAGGTTCCCTTGGAAAAGGGGTTCCTTCATTGGTCATTCCGAGGACTGATGCCATTAAACACAGATCCAACCTAGATTCTGCTAGGGAAAACAAACAACACATGCTAAAACTCTAGGAAGCAAACAAGCAAACAAAACCTTCTTATAATGAACGCACTAGTTGGTGATGAAATCCAACGTCGCGAGAACAATTTAGGAAGGGGTTGAGATAGAGCGGGTGGAAAATTTATGTTGATGACCTGCTTAACAGGCTTACACCCTGGTGAAAGCTCCCACACATAAACGTGGGTATACCCTCAAAGGAGCCCAAGTGAGTTTGGCCAACATTGATTCTAGGTACCGTGAAGACTTTCCCCTCCATAGTCACCTCGTGTAAAGACCCTAAAGAGATAGGCCACGAAGGATACCAATTATGACAATGGTGCCTGGGAAACAGTCGACGATCTGATCCACGTGCAAAGGCAGGGTATCTAAGCCTGAAATCAACTCGAGAAGGTCCCCACAGGATTTTATTCTCAAGTGACCTTCGATAATACGCACAATATATGCACTAAGACCAACAAAACAGGGTGAGTAACTTTTCCAGTCCTAGTGCAACCTCATGATTGACCCTTGTGTTAGAAGGGCTTCCCATGACAAAATGTAGCAAGTGGATTTGAACTCTCCCTATCACAAGATACTATGTTTGTTTACATATTTGGAAAGTTATATTTCACACCTATTCCAAAGCCCTACATCTTAAGCTAATGTAGGTTTACTACCAGAAAATATAAAAATGTCTAATCAATTTTTATAAGCGCTTTATTTTAAGGCTGTTGTTTTCTCAAGAGGAAAATGTCGTGGACGAGATGATGTTTTGACCGACTCTAAACAATGCAAAGAAATGAGAATGCAAATATTTCACTTTGATGAAAGCTATATTACGAGAAGGAGAAAACATTTATCATTTCTAGATGCACAATGTCACAAGATTTTATTAAACTCATAAATATCAAGATCTTCAAGAAATGAGCTAAAGAGACAGAATTCAAGACCAAAAAATGCCAAAAACAATGCAATTTCGCTACTTCAAATGCAAATATGCCCCCAATCTAATGCAAATCAAAAAATTCAATTTTTTGTGTTTTCAAAGATACACTAAAATCAATAGCGAGCTTCTTCAAAACAAAAACAACCCAAACAAATTTTCTCTTTTAACACAAACTATTCCGAAAAAGAAGTGTTCTTTCACTAAACAATTCTAAAGAAAAACATTGCTTTGTAACTGAAAGACACTCAAAGTAAGAGATCAAATCTTTCAAGATCACACAAGCTGAAACAAAGAAAAGAAGGCTAAAAGAAGATTCAAATCTTGTCAAGCAGACTGTAAACAGACCATAATTAAACCCAAAAATTCACCCCAAAACCATATCACAGATCTGGGCAATAAAAACCATCGAAAATATAATTTTTTCACAATTGTCGCAGGCTGTAGACTAACACAGCATGACGATCCTTGATCATCGGAGGCTAGAGAAAAAGTACAGTGTGAAAATTCCACACTGTGTCAAAAGGTAGGGTGCATCGATCCTAGATTGTTGCAATGTCTCTCAAAGTAGGGTGCGACGATCAAAGGAAAAATGGAAAAAACAAAAAGAAATAAAGTTTTTCAAGTGAAGTTTAACAATCAGAGAGTCAAGATGGATCTCCCAGTGACTCATAAAACATAACCCAAGAAATCAAATCAAGAAAGCAAGAAAAACTAGGAAAAAAAAATGATCCCCAGTATGGTCGCCAATTTTGTTATAGGGCAAATCGGTAAGTGTAGACACAAACTAATCTCCCTAGTTTCATCCTGAAACTAGAACAAAACAATACAGAATATACAACTTTCCCTAATTTTCAATCATAAAGCATACTAACTAACAAGAGATAGACATACCTTTTAAATGTCGTTTGTCCTCGCTAGTGTTATCCTTGCTTCGTTTCAAGACTTATGGGATGTTGAACTTGTAAAAATACACAAGCCACCGAAGTGAGAGAAACAATGTATACTCAACAAAACCTATGTATGTGATCAAGGAGTCATACAATAAAATAAGACCAATTTTATGGGGAAAGAAATATATTACTGTATTATAAATATGAAAAGGAGAGTATAACTAGATGCCTTGATGTTGTAAGGTCCCTTCCAACAATTCCATGCTTCCCACAAACTTCTTGCTCCATGGATTATGAGATAAAAAATCTATCTTGACAAAGTAAAGCCCAAATCTACAAAAATTACTCAAGCTTCACACCAAAAGCTAGCCAACTCAATCCAAAGCTAAATTTCCCAAGCTAACTTTTCCCATGAGAACTCTTCTCATTTTATAAGTTGAAAAGGATAGGGTGACGAGGTTAGGATGATCCCACTAAATTAGAAAAGTGAGTAAGATCCAAACTGATCGAAGACCATCTCACCATAGAAGCTTCTCCTTCTAGAAGCATCAAGAAGATGCTCATTTTTCCCATGTATGAAAATCGTCACACCCTTATAACCGAGCAGAGTGCGACGACATTGCAGGCTAGGTTTAGTACAACATGCGACGATCCAGGATCGTCGCACCTCTAGAACTAGATAATATGCAACGATCCTCCTTATTAGGGTTTTTACAAAGGAAAATATAATTTCAACTCTCAGGTAAAGTTCTTCTCTCGTCTTTCCTCAGGAATTCAAGCCACTGATCCCTTTGAAGACAACATATAGGTTTACATCATTAATGGTCATAAGGGTGACGAAAATAATGTGTAACACATATGCACTAAACATTCATTATCAACATGCCTACTAATGCATATGCATTTTAACTTCATTGTATGCCTCATGCACTCTAGTGGATTTCTGTTTCAATTCACTTATTTATTTATCTATTTATGTTGTAGTTGGTTGTCCTTGAACTCCTTTAGATCCTTGATGCCTTGTGTGCTCCCATTATGCTCATTTGCACTATGGTTCCCTGGTCTGAACACTTTCCATCCAAGTTCGATTTGGCCATTCTACAATCCAACCAATGTGTTCTATTTTTAGTAGCCTCTCCTAGGAAGTCATATCCAACTTTACCTTTATGAAATATTCCAACACCCTAGAATGAAGTAGCTCAAACATTCCATCACTTTACTACAACATTCTTGAATCAAATAATATTATTCCTAGTTCTCCATTAGATTAGTTTATTAACATTTCCCTGTGAAACCATACCTTTTACACTTAATACCATTCCCCAATGGAAGTCTATTTTCATTCAGTGACACTTTTCAAGTGAGAGAGCATTCAATTTCTCTGCATTGGCATCCTACTTCCATTGTGAACTCTAATATCAAAAGTGGATTTATTTCACACTTAAGCTTTCAATTGTCTACACCTCTCTTCCTTCAAGGCCAGGTAGTCATACATTTCCTTCCCATTCCCATCAATGACATTTTTAACCTACTATCTTCATATTCTATGTGAGTACACTTGCTTTTTTTGTACCTACAGTTTATTAAGATTTTGTGGTTGTTGACTACTACTTTTTTTCCACTATTCTTGGGTTCTTTGTCCAACTTTCATTACTTTCTCTATAGCTCTTGATTTCCTCATCCAATTCTCGTAAGATCTGTCATGCTTCCATGAACCTAACATCTGATCCTAGATTGGGATTGATCTGATTATACCTCTAATCCTGCCAAAATATGCAAGCAATCATCTGGTTAGAATTATACATATCATACAAAATTGTCAATTAAATTTACATGTACCTTTTTTGTTTAATTCATGAAGAAAATTATATCAATCTCCATATTATAATATTTCCTTGTTATTTTCTTCTAAATCCTTTGAATCAACTTTCAACGACTGTACTCTTTCCCCAATCGGATATCGGAGCTGAAAGTTAGGGCTCCCTAAAAAACCACTTTCAACCCCCTGAGCTAATACAAAAAGTCGAAAACTGCAAAGGCGCTTCCTGTTGATTAAGGTTGGTTGTCATTGATGTCAACCCTTGAAGAAAGACCCATAGCACAAAGGTTTGGGTAATGGACCCAATATTATTTGATGTAAATATGACTCATTATTTTTTTTTCATTGTTGATAAGAAGTAAATATGGATGAACTCCAAAGTGGTCCCCTTATGGTGAAAGCCCTCACGGGAAGACGCTTTGTTGAGTAAGAGAACCCATTCTTAATTGTGGAATAATGAGATGAAGGAAAGTGAATTTGTTAGGGAACATATCCTTGATGGATAGTTCTCTTCGTTTCATTTCTGGTGGTATGTGGAACGCCACATAATTCCTCACGGTTAGACAGTTATGGCCATGAGAAGTTGGAGACCCCAGGTTTGGGTAATGGACCCAAGTTTGTTTGATGGGTAATGGTATGAGTTATGATATATTTTCATATAATACTATTCTATATGGATAGTACATGTCATTCCATTTCTGGTGGTATGTAGAACGTCACATAACTCCTCACGGTTTGAGAGTTATGGCCTTACGAAGTTGGAGGACCCTCATATGTCATCTAGAAGACCCAAAAGGTCAAAGTAATCAAAGTGGTTTAA
>JASDQU010014670.1:170747-193763 GCA_032191745.1 Picea mariana | reverse complement strand
GGGGTTGTAGCCTCCTTCTGGTTGTAGCCAGAGAATTGGGGAGTTGGAGCTTCCCTCAGGTTGTAGCCTGAGAAACTAGGGGGTTGGAGCCTCCTTCCAGTTGTAGCTGGAAAACAAAGGAAGTTGGTGCTTCCAATGAATGTAATTCTTCAAGACATATAAGAAAAAACATTCCATGGTTTTCTCTCGATTTGGGTTTCCACGTAAAACACTGGTGTACTGTGTATATGTGTGATTGTTTATTTATTACTTCTCATTATTGGATAATAATTCTACATTGATATAGAATTTGAAGAAAAAAAATTATAATTACGCTATTACTGATTCACCCCCCCTCTCAGTAATCCAACACTTCCTTCAAACCCAGTTCCACATGATCACGGTTCAAAACCACGAGTTTAATCACCCTTTAGCGCCTTGCTCCATGTTCTTCCTAATGGGGGCTTGCACAAAAACCAAGTCCGAGGTTTGGATTACTTCCATGACCTTTTTACCTTAGCATGAGACCAATATTGGGACCAAGTCCTCCGGCCTTCGGCCTTCGACTGTTTTCCCTTGTCAAATTCTAATTTTCTCTGGATTTATATTTCACCTAATCCTTTAATAACTCCACTAGAAAAAATGGACAGTCAAGATTTAATCTCTCATCGAATGGATGGTCCTGCCCTCATATGGAGGCATCAACAAGATCAACAACTATGACTTAATCAAACATTGAGACATACAACTCTCAACCAATTCAAAAATTCGGTGCTCTGGGATATTTCCATTCCCAAGTCTTCCACTTCCATGGAGTGACAATCCTCCAAAGTACTTACCCTATTCATCCATAGATTAAATGGATGGTCAAGACTTAATCAAGTGTTGAGATGAATGACTCTCAACCAATTTGAAAATTCGACGCTCTGGGGCTTCGAGATATTTCCAATCCCGAGTCTTCCACTTGCCCAGAGTGACAATCCTCCAAAGTACTTACCTATGCTCCCTCTACTTGATCCAACAATTGAGAGAGGTCTTAGAGGGATCTTAGATCGATGGTCAGCGTGCCTTTGTGACTTTGGGGTTCAACACTTTTCACTGGTAGAAACCTGGAAACCCCTGGAGTCACATACTCCCGAAGATGACATGACACACTGATGTCACCTAGGGTGATGTGGACCTATGGCACATGTGCCACATGTCACTCGAAAATGAACATATCAGAGTCGAAAAGGTACCAAATCTGGGTGACATATTTCCCCAGATGGAACCCTGCCACATGGCATAAGCCACGTCATCAACCACATGGATGACCAATAATCAAAACTCTAGACACGATGGTCTGCGTGACCTCTCGACTTTACACTTTATGAATTCGACACTTCAGGGCTTTGACGCTTCGGGGTTTTTCTCTGTAGCATACTTAGTATTCGCCAGACTAGCGAAGTTGCGAAGCTAAAACTTCGCTACCCTTCTACCACTGCTAGATCCGACGACCCACAACACTCCCAAAGTCCTTCCCTCGATCTAATGGTCATCAAGAATTCTGGGACTTTGGCACTCCAAGGCTTCAGGTTGTAGCAGTTAGATATCCCTCTACACCTCCCATGATCAACAATGGATATCCCTCTGCACCTCCCATGATCAACAATGGATATCACTCCACACCTCCCATTAGATCAGATGACTGATGAGACTTTGTGACTTCAACCTTTGGCAGTTCAGGCTTTGTCTTCCTACCAAGATTGTCGAAGCAACAAAGTTCCAAAGTCTTACCTTTCACGCTTGGCCTCGCTCGATGATTGACGATCGAAAATCTAGATCTGAGGGCTGGGACTTAACCTTACCCCAACCTCTAGTTTATCCTTCATCAAACAACCCTTGTTCACCTTCCCTCCGATCCAACTATCCAGATCTCTCTTGATCCCCTGGTGGAGATCACTCCCGAATTCGAAAGGGACGGTCAAGATTCTTCGATCCCTTACAAAGGATATCTGACGTTCTATATTCTGCACGAAATCTACAATGCCATTCCTCCTGAGATTCATGNTATCCTTCATCAAACAACCCTTGTTCACCTTCCCTCCGATCCAACTATCCAGATCTCTCTTGATCCCCTGGTGGAGATCACTCCCGAATTCGAAAGGGACGGTCAAGATTCTTCGATCCCTTACAAAGGATATCTGACGTTCTATATTCTGCATGAAATCTACAATGCCATTCCTCCTGAGATTCATGATTTCAAGGTCATAAATTGATCTCAACCACGAGACTATGACCAAAATATCCGGCCCATACCAGTCTGGTGTTTCAACCAAAAGCTCTGATACCAATATGTAACATACCCAACCTCCCACAGGCTGAGCTACACCACTTAATCCGGCTGCAACACACGTAGCCACCAACAGGTGAGGCACACTACAGTCCCAAGACTCAATTCTCCGAACTTATCTCGAATTGAAAGGACTTCTCATTAATGTTAGAGGCATGAAAATGACATGCATAAGACAAGATCCATGCTACATCATAAATAAGTAAACAACGTGCCATGCACAACAAATAACCAATAGAAAGGAACATTAAAATACATATCTAAGAGATAATTAAATATACATTGGAATAACATTATACAAAAAACACAGAGAGCATTTTTCTTTGAAGTAAACATTCACCAACTGGCTATAGACCAAGGACGTTCCTCCCAACCATAGGCACTGCTATTCATTTACTCTCAACAACATGTCACTCCCAAGGAAGGGCTATGAATCCACAAGGATGGGTCCTAGGCCAAATCTAAAAACACACAACAGTTGACTAACTATCTCTCAGGTTTCCCAATCTCACAACGAATCCGAATTTCCAGCTCTCTTTCCCCCTCAGCCTGCACAACCCAAAGAAATGAACACCTTTCTCTTCCATGCAATCCCTTAGGCTATCCCACTTCTCTCCAGGTCTCCAGTGCTATTGTTAAGGAAATATCCCTACTGGAAACTCCAATTATTCTCAGCTATGGACAATTCTATCCAAATTGCCATCAAGCTCATGCACACGAGCATCCATTCCCTCCTGAAATGATCAATAAATTATATTACAACCATTTATCAATGAACCTCCTCTTCCATCCATTCATTTCCATGATCAACCCAAGAGCACACGAAATATCCAGAATGAGTGAGGAAAAAGGAAGGAGAAGAACAACAAAAAAAGAACCAGAGAGAAGAAGACGAAGAAGAAGAAGAAGAAGACCCAAAACAACCCCCAAGGGATGTTTAAATTACATGAAGACAAAAGCCACATGGCCTCCCTCCCAAGAAGCTCATGTAACCCCTTTTCTCCATAAAAACAATTATGGGTAAATTAAAATAATAATAAAAAGATTTAGCCCCTCAAGCCCCATCTCTCGTGGAATCATAGCCCCCTATCTCTTTTTTTCTTGTCCGTCTTGCAGCCAACGATGTATTTTATTAATGTATATGAATTATGACATTTACTAGGCACTCTGGCCCCTTTTCAACTTTACTATCTCACCAGCCTAAGTCATAATTACATAATACATTCTTAGTTCATAAGGGTTAAAACCGAGATGTTACAAAAAGGTTATTCCTAGGAAAAGGGAATTGATTTTGGTGAAATTTTTTCTCTTGTTTCCAAGTTAACTTCTATTAGATTTCTTTTATCTGTTGCTATTTTTTTTATATTTTGAAGTAGAACATATGGATGTGAAGACAACATTCCTACATGGGGATCTCGAAGAAGAAATATACATGAAGCAACCATAAGGATTTGTAGCGAAGGGAAAGAAAGAGCTATTATGCAGGTTGAAAAATTCCATGTATGGGTTAAAGAAATCACCAAGGATGTGGTATAAAAAATTTGATACTTTCTTATTGGGACATGGATTCAAAAGAAGCAAATCTGATCAATGTGTGTATATAAAATTAGTAGGTGATCGTCTTATTTATTTGGTATAGTATGTGGATGATATGTTGCTGATAGAAAACATCAAGGAAATTATCCAGGATGTGAAAACACAATTTTCCTCTAAATTTGAGATGAAATATCTTGGTGCTATGAATTTTATTTTGGACATGGAAATGAAAAGAAATCAGACAAACAAGAAACTCTAGTTTAACCAGAGAAAATATGTGAAGTCAATATTGTGGAGGTTTAATATGTAGGAATGTAAACCTGTCAAAGTCCCTAGTCCTGTAGGTATAAGGTTATCCGCATATCAATGTCAAAAGACACAGGAAGAGGAAGAGGACATGTCCCATGTTCCATATGCTATTCAGGTTGGAAGTGTGATGTATGCAATGTTCTGTACTAGTCTGGACATTGCACATGCAGTGGGATTTTTTAACAGGTATATGTCAAAACCAAAGAAGGAGCATTGGGAAACAATAAATAGGGGTTTTCATGTATTTGCATGGCACTACTACTTATGGATTGTATTACCAAGGAAGAGTAGGATTGGACAAAGTGTTAGAGGTACATGGATATATTGATGCAAGCTAGGCCTAAGATATGTAATGCAAAAGATATGGGTATGTGTTTAACCTTTTTGGAGGAGAAATCAGTTGGATGATAAAAATATAGTCTGTAGTGGAACTCTCAACTACATAATTTGAATACATGGAAACCACTCATGCAAGCAAGGAAGTAGTATGGTTACGAAGATTGTGTTCATGTATTGGGTTGGTACAATAAGATGTAAGGATAGATTGTGACAATCAAAGTGCAAGGCAAGGAACCCAACTTATCATTCTAAGATAAAGCATATTTATGTTCAATATCATTTTGTGAGAGACATGGTTGAAGAGAAGAAGGTGCTACTGCTGAAGGTGGACACTATGGAGAATTTTGCAAATCCATTAACAAAGTCTATGAGCATTGAGAAGTTGTCTTGGTGTAGAGAATCAATGGACATTTATGCCCTGGATTGTTGATCATGAAAGCATGTGACCCATGTATGCAAAGAAAACAACAAGCAGGGGAATGTTGGGTATGTGTTATACTTTTTGCACGATTGTGGGTCCCCCTATTAGGGGTTTTGGGGGCAGAGCCCTTGAATTTTTTTGGGGGGTTTATTCACCAAATTTTTTCTACAACCTTACGCCTTTGGTGTGGGCAGTTTAGTGTCACATGGTATTTCATTCCATCATTTTCTAATTCCGGTTAAGGAATTAAGGTTGTACTAATATGGGTTAGTGTATTTGTTTTTTTTTTGGATTCAATGGGATCCTATATATTATATTGTAAACGCTGAAGTTGTATTATGAATATAATTAGAGGTGGGGATCTAAAACAGGTTGCCGGTTTTCCCAGTTGGGTTACCAGGGTAAATATTTGTGTATATGTGTGATTACAATTGTTTTTTGTTCTATGTTTAGAATTTGTGTGTGCATTGCATTAATGTAAAAGGTTAAAAATTATAGTGTGACATCTCCTCTAAGAGTGCAAGAACCTCCAAAGACCATGTCTCATATAAAAGGTGGAAAGCATCATCAAGGGTCACATCCCCTCATCCCAAAGGTGTCATCTTATCATCAACCAATGCCAAATCATAATCATCAATGCTAGGTTGGCTCAAACAAGCATAAAAACACATCAAGAATGATGTCATCATGAATATCTGCAACATCCAAGGGATTGGGTATAAAACCATGAGGGAAGAGAGCTTCATAACCTATCAAAAAATGTGAGCTTTCATCATCAAGACTCACATTAGTAATCCCATAATAAAATCCTCAAAGGACACAATGTCCAGGGTGAGGAGATTCCTACCCTCTTCGTATCCCATTTGGACATATATGCAAAGTCTAACCTGATATGTCCAACGTCCAAGGTCTTGGAGGTGTGGGGGGGTTCCAAAGGGAATGAAAAATAATCAAAGAACCCAATACTCTACATCAAGGGCCCAACGTCCTCGATACAATGCACAACTTCTTGAGCATCATCATGAAAACATTCTCCAAAGGACCATGTCAAGGGTGAATCATGATCAAACAAGGTCCATAGAATCAAGTAAGAACAATAACTACAATATACAAGGGCCATTAGAATCATACAAAGCAAGCCACCACTTAATACGATATACATGTAAGCAATTCACATTAGGTATCTTCTTCAAACTTCAAACTAGCTCAAGACTTTATGAAATTTTCCAATTTTAGGTATGGGAGGGGCATCATAACATCCTATTAGGTCCACCAATACCCAGGTAGAGGAGTAGTTCCCTAGAAACCCTTCAAAGTGTAAGTATACATGAATGAAATGGCATGGGGTTTACTTCATGGTCATGGTGTCATTGACATGCAAGGACACGTGCGGGTTCATTTCCATGAGCACCTTTGTAGAGAAAGCGCTTGGTGCTTGTGATACCCTTTCCTTGAAATTGTATGTATTCCAAACCCCTTCTTGCCTTTTGATATTCTTTTATTTCTTTGCAAGTTCCCTTTTAGTTTCATGCTTTTGTTATTTTTATTACAAGGATTAATTCCTTTTAATTGATATGTATGCAGTGCATTAGGACTAGGGGAAATCACCTCATAGTGATGGATTAGAGCTCAAGATGACCTTTGGATTTTGGTAATTTGGTGTCCCATTATTTATTGTTTCTTTTATAGCAATTTTTTTTATTCTTTTACTAGCTGCATCAACCTCGACATTCTAGCATTTCTTCTCATAAGAGGATGAAGGCATCAATCTCAACATCATCAGATGAACCATGTTGATCAAGTAAAGTGGATTGAAATGTGACGAGGGGGAGACATCTGAGGGGTTCCTATTAGTGGAGAATGTTGATGATCATCTCTAGGATTAGTATCTTCAATGTGGGCCATGAGGCATGATCTCCTCTAGTTACCCCTAGGTGAGAGGGGGGGTAACACTACATAAATAAAATTTATGATGTTCTAAAAATCACAATAAAAATGGATAGAAAACCTATATGGACTTGGTACTTTATTAGGCTCTAAGCCCCATATTACATCTATAAATTCCTCTTCTTCAATCTCTTTTTTAAGATCTTTAGTTTCCACAATACACACTAGGCATGGGATCCCTTGAAGCATGATGTTTATGGATTATAGATCTACTTCCTCCTCTTTCATGTATATAACCTTTAAGTGAGTTGGCGCATGAACACAATTTGTAATTCATGAACATAGTTATGTAGCTAAATCAAGATTGTAAGAGTGGAATATCTATAGAAGTAGCACACTTACAAATTCACAATATGCAAATGCTACATAATTTGATATGGACATAATCAACAATGAAAACAAAATTAATCATAAGAAATGGATATAATCAAAATATTTATTGAATAGTATGAATAATTTTGGCTTTTGGATTACAATCTAGAGGTCTTAGTCTCTCCACAATTCTTACAATTGAAGACTAGCACGATCAGACTACAAAATAGTCTTGAACTCCAAGAGCACAAGTTGACATGCACTCTCCTACTCTTCCATTGCATATCACTAGAGATAAACCCCTCTTCAACCTAATTCATTAGATTTATAACTTTCCCTCAATTCGTTCAGTTCACATGGAAGTCAAACAGTCTCTACAAAAATTCATATTCAACAATGATACCCCTATGATTCCTTAGTGGTAACACTATTTATTGTGCTCAAATTTTCCTCTCATGCATTCATATTCAAATTTTCTAGAAATGCATGGATCCATATCCAAAGGGAAAGTAAGCTCCATGGTTTTTACTTTTGTAGCATTCACACAATCCTTCCATAGCCAAGGATGGCTAAGATTCATATCACATCTCTTCTGTAGCAATGCTAACCTCCTTATTTCCTCCTACTTGAGAAAATTAACTAAACAATAAGTAATGTTGACTAGGAAGTGTTATCACACAATCTGTATATTGGGGAAATCCCAACCCAATCCACGAAAGTGTGACAACTATGAGAGTACCTACCCACTGTCACCTTAGATAGACACGCTCCTCACTCTAGTGACGATGAAATCACCACAAGGGGGGAATCCTGGTGACCTTATGGGGGATTGAGATGGAAATTGAGATGATTATAAGTGATTCCCCTATAGGTCAAACTTGGAAGTGGATAAAGGCTTGAAGAAGAGACTTGTAAAAGGATAAATGGTTGTCAAAGGCCATGCACCTGCAAAACAACGTTATCCCTTCTCGGAACAAAACAAACTGTGATAAACCAAGCCTTTAAACAATGGGGATGATCAAGAAACCTTGGTGTCCCAAAATTGCAGCAGTATCGGAATATATATATCAACAATGAACAAGTAATGACAACTGCAAATTATCAATCAAAATCATGTACACGATACTTGGAAATAAAGCTAACAATGAGTAGAGAAAATTCCAATGATTAGAGAAAGATTTTGATGATTTATTAGGGTTGTTATATGATGTTATCAACAAGTATTATAACATCCAAATGGATGTAGAAAAAAAATGCTACAACAACAAATTCTAACCACAAAAACAAGCAAGTAAACCACCCAAGAATTAGCCAATAATTAGTAGAATAATCACCAAGGCTTACAAGTAAATTTCAGTGGTAGAATATTGAGTAAATGAAATGATTTAAATGAGTTTGCTGCAGCCCTAATGTATTTAGCATTAAATTATAACAACAAGAATAATTAGTTGGCCAATCAAGATGCCTCAAGGACACAAGAAATCCTTAAGCATGAGGAATAACTTCCAACTTAGAAAATTGCAAAATATCAACTTCTCACGTGTACCAATGCAATGATTTTATATCTCCAATGCAAGTAGATTAGTTCCTTATAAATTGGGTTAATGGAGTCTCTTGTGAAAGATCTAGGGTTTGTTACTTCTCTAGGGGTGTGTTGACGGGCGAAAATGAACGCTCGCCAACTAGAAGAGTGGATCCAGTCTGGGGTTGTCTAAATAACCCAAGCCGTTTGGGATAGCCCACCTTGACGGGTTTAGCGAATCCGTTAGCTGATCTAAGTCCTAGAAAAACAAAAGAAAACTACTCTAAATGAACTAATCTAAATAAAAATAACAATTAAAACAAACTAATAAACAAATCTGAACTACTAATATATACAATTTACTATCTAATACTATAATGACTCTAAGAAATTTAACATTCAACTATCAACAGAATTAAATATTAATCACAAATGTACAATATTTACAATTTACAATTTTAAATGAAAACCTGCAAAAATCATTTGTAAACTGTCCTAAGACAACGAAACTGTTTTTTGGATTTTTATAGTTTTATGAGAAAGAAATAGAATAAAAACTAACTATCTAAGCTAAGCAACTAAAACACTAACTCTAACTACAAATATAAACTATACATATATCTATCTAAACTACTTATATTAAACTAACAAATTAACTATCAAATAATAAATAACAAACTGACCTGAAGTAGCGCTTCAGGTTTGTCTTGTATGCAATAGTTTTTTTTGCTGTTCGGAGGGAGGAAACCCGCACCGGATTATCCACAAGCTTCTCGTAAACAAGAAGCAGTTGTTCTCTTCAAAGATAAACAATAGGAAAAACAAGACATAAAAATATATCAACAATTTTATGATTCACAAACCATCACAATTAGATAAATCTGTGTGCAACAATTTGTGCATAACAATTCAATTAATGAAAAAGATAAACCTATATTCATTAAATTGAAATAAAGTGATTGTTGTATTTTTTAGATAAGGGAGATCAGATATGGATAACATATAAATCAAATCATATCAACATGCAATGAATCATGATAGCTAAAGTAGTCGATAATTAATTGCAAACTAATATGCAGAAAACTTGAAACAAAAGTTTGATATATTGAAAGTGAAAGCTGTTACAAGACATCAACTTTTGTTTCAGTCTGAATCATAAATCCATAGTTTGGTTCTCTCCATAGTGATGATGATGGTCCTCATTACAAAAAAAACAAGTATTTAAAGACCTCCCACAGGGTAAAACATCCCTGTGGGAATTATCAAAACAATTTACAGAAAATCTAGAGATAATCTCCCAAGTCTGGCTAAAACTAACATCCTATAATAAAATTGTATCACAAAAACATCTCTCAAACTGCCATATCATGCCACATTGATCATTTCAATTTGTATGCACCTAAAAGGGGACAAAAATAGACAAGATTAGAGGATATTTTATTGATAAAATTATCAAAAATCTAATTTTAAGACTAGCTACAGAATCTTGTGATTCTGTAGATGGTATAAATTAAACACATAATCGTTTGAAAATCAATTCAAATCTTAAAGAATATAATCAAACTATTTAACAATATTTGATTACTAATTAGAAACCAAACGAATCATTCAAATTAACACTTGCATGCAAATTGAACAAACTAAATCGTAGTCAACCAAATGATAACAGGGATGGATGCACTCTGTTCAATTTGTTATCACCAATTCGGGGTAAACATAATCTCTCATATAATTCGACAGCAATGAAATTATTTTCATGAACCAATTGAAATCGATACAAATAGTTGCTTCAGCCATCAACAAAATCATTGTCGTATCCAAACGAAATCAACAGGATCGTTTTTCAAATTGATATAACTGTATTAAACATATACAAACGATCATGCTATTTGCAAACCAAATCAAAACTTGTATGTAAATTGAAACAAATGAAATCGTAATTGAATTAATCAGTTGATAACAGGATATGTGGGATTTGTCAAACGTTTGTTATTTCCAATTGGAAGCAGACAGAATCGATTGACAGTCAACGAAATCATCACTTGAATCAATTTCAAAACGAACTATTAGCCGAGTTTTTCATATGAATTCAACAGAGACAAAATATGTCGATCTGAGCTTAACAAAATCATTTTTGAAAATCAAAACCAACAGAGCAGCATCAAATCTATTTTCGATACCAATCCAACTCATACAAATAATCGTGCTAACTCAAGACATGCAGCAATCGTTTGCAAATCAAGCCAAAGGAAATGAATCGAGCCAGCTTGGGGCCGACATAATCCAAAACAAACAACGAAATCTCATCAATCCAAATCATAGCTGTGTCTGATAAATAAATCTCCTGTATAGATCGAATGCAGTCAAAGTCCAAAATGGAAATAGAACAGAATCATTTTCTAAACGAAAAACAAGACTCAATTGACTACATTAATTCAAACCAACAGAATTATTCTAAAGCGAACCAAACCAAAATCAAAACCAATCAATCGCTTCTACTAATCAGAGAACAATAGAATCTCATTAACTAAATCATAGTTGTGTCCGAATTTAGCGAACAGATTTCCCACTCATGATTCATAACGAAATTATTTTGGTAAAATGAAAGCAACATAATCATTCTAAATCAAAATGAACAGAGCTATTGAAAGCAAATCCAACTGATTATATTAATCCAACCAACTCATAAAGCAAAAACGATGTTGAAATACATACCTGGGCAGAAAGAAAATGCTTCTTCTGACAGACTACTTGATTTTCTAAGGATTGACCAAGGGTTCAAGAGTGTGAGAGGATGGATGGGTGAGAGGGGTTCTGAGCCACAGGCCTGGAAAATTCATAGACGTTTCAGCACACAGACCCAAAATGCACCTTTCAGCCACAGAGAAGATCTGAAACTTGGCCTCTAAAACATGATCTATATCTCTGTAACAACTCGATTTCTGGGGAAACCGCTTGCAATGAAGGTAAAGGGGCTAAATTCGGTTCTGGGTTTTCAACAGTTTGATCTAATTCAAAACCATTTGCCCATAATCGCTCATGCAAAAACGTGACTCTAGGGGCAATTACAGGGGCAATCTTCTCTGGCAATCAAACAGTAACTGACTCTGAACATCATGGGGGTTAAATTTTCCCTACAAGAGACATGAGAGAACACACAGTGAGCAGGGCGAACGATGAGGGTTTGAACAGGGTATGCTCAGAGATTTTCCCAAAACTAACAGAGATAACCCGAGATAGGGGGAAAGCATTAATGACCGAATGTGCGAAGGTGGTGGAGCTAGCTCACTCCATGCAGAATAGTCATTTCCCACAGAACAATCGCTGGCGCATATAACGATTCAAATCATTATTATTGCATATATTAAAAACCATGCCGGTCAATCAATGAAAACTTATGGTAAATCGACCAAACACTTGCGCAAGCAATAATGTTAGCATAGTTTTAAAACCAAAGAAACAATTCGAAATCACACCAAGGGTTTGATCATATGAAAATATGCGTTGTACGCAATGATTTATACCGAGGGTCTAACCATAACACCAATGTGTTTTCATGAAACCAATGTGTCAAGGGAATCGATTAAAAACTATGGAAATTGAATCATCAATGCATCACAAACTTGATCATAATATCACCACAGTCTTGTAAAACGAAGTCATATTAACAAATAAAGAATGCCAAAAGAATAAGGATCTTGGAGTCTTGTCAACTGTATAATCATAATTAAATTGGAAACTCAATGGGCATATCGACAAGGATGATTACAACAATCCAGTGACGATTTTAATGTGACTTTGAAAGCCAAGTTTTCACGCTTGCAGTCGTGAAAACAAGAACAAAGGTAAGTTTGCAAATAGCACAAAAATAATAGTGTTGTTTTATTCAAGGATTGCGACGAAAATCAAGGTTTGCAAAACATTGGTGTAGGCAACTTATAAGGATAGTATCAAAATGCGAATTGGCTGCCAACAAGGTGTAATCCTTTTTAATCCCTAGAGAAAACAAAACCTAGTAAGATAAATCTAGGAGATTGTAAGCATTTTTACTTCTCCTAGCAACCTTTGCAAAATAGCTTATCCAAGACAATGGTGATAGATCTTAGTGGAGGGTGTATGCATTTATACTCCTCCAAGAGCTTAACAAAATTAACTTTGCAACCAAGAAATAAACAACACAAATCACAAATTCCTTACCTAGTCCAAGAATTAGAAAGATAAACCCTTCTTTACCAAGAACATTCCATCACAAGAGTAAGAAAAAAAAATCCACAAGATAAATCCTAGATTATTACTCCAATAGACAAGTATTAGAATCCACAAAGAATAATATAAAGAGATATGTGATTTACCCAAGTACGGTGAAAATTTCAGCCAATAATATGTAACTCTCAAGTGTTATGTTCCAAAATGATAATGGGGTGACCTTTTTTTATAGGAGGTCACCGAAAACCCATTTGCCCATAATTCAAAATGTCAACATCAAATTTGGGAGGCCGACCTCCTCCTTTTTCCTTTAAAACTTTAAAATTCAAAATTAAAAAAAGAAAATCCCCCTTTAGGGGTGACGTCATACCTTAAAGGGTGACGTTGGGCCACTAGGAGAGACATTTTGGCCTAGTGTGAAATTCGTTAGGCCTCCAAAGGCCATATATCCTACCAATAAGATTCATATGCATGGAAAGTGTCTCTCTCTTCATAAATCTAAGACACATCACCATCAAAACACCTTGCACCATCAAACCCTAGCTTTCCAAGTGATGATGTCATGCCCCAAAAGAGAAGAGTATGGCCTCCAAAGGCAAACGTTGGGGCTGGGAAGCCTAGCGAGTCACCCTCAATGGATAATCAAATGCCTCCAAAGTAAAAATTCCTCATCCAAGCTATCCTAAGGAGAGGGGGCACATCATCCAACCTATGGGATTCATGCCCCAAATTAAGATCCAAGTGACCTTGTTCCTTCACAATCAAGCTTTCACCCGTCAAGGACCTGCAAAGACAAACAAGTACACCCTCCAAGGATTCACAACTCACAAGTATCATGCCAAGTAAGCCATATATAATAAAAGAACCACCTGAACATGTGCATCAAATCCCCCATTTTCAAAATAAACAAATTCTCAAAGAACTTATACAATTTTCCAAATTTAGATATGGGAGGGGTGCCATAATACTCTATTGGGTGAACCAATTCCACAAGTAGGGGATTCTCCAAAGGAGAATCCTTTCTAGGTCATGTAGTGAAAATGAGGTGGATGGGGTTATACCTTTAAGTATGGGGTTTCATAACATACAAGGACTCATATTGTCTCATTTATGGGCGCCTTTATTGAGGGTTAGCCACATCCTTTTCCTCTTTTTGTTTTTAAAGCATATTTTTGCAAGTCTTTTATTATCCATTTATTTTGCACGTGTCACAAAGTTGAAGAAAATAAGGGGCTCTAAAAAGAAAATGCATAGCCCACATACTCTCTACCTCGGTTTTCATACCTTTCCAAGTTGAAGACAATACGGGGCACTAAAAAAGAAATGCACAGTCCACAAACGCTCTGCCTTGGAAAGTGTTATTAATTAATTAGTTATTTATTTTATGGGCCCCTCACTTTTTTGAGAAGCATTTCATTTCTCTCGGGATCCCGGGGTGAGATTTTATTGCACTATGTTTTCGCTAGGGCACCTCTAAACCTAGTGGCCCCTTCTTCCCATGAAATTAAGTACATGCCCTTCTTGGGTCCATAAGCTTGAAAACCTAAAAGATATGGAAATGAAAAGTAAGAAGCGATGGAAGGTGGAAAGTATGAGCGGGAATGGTACAATGACCCTTCAAGGAGACCCCCTAGTAGCAACCCTTTCCTTGAGGGTGGCCACTTACTAGGAAACCATGACACTCACCAAGGTGAAATAGGGAAAAAATCATAATTTCCAAGAAAATATTTTCAAAATCAAGAAAGGATCTTTAACAACATGTTCAAATGCTCTAAATATTAAAATGACACTTACCACGACACCAGAATTGTTACCTCAGGAAGTAAGACATGTTGTCCTCTTTGGGCCAAGATAGGTGTGGTGGATGGAGCTACCATCGATTGAATGATGATATGTGGTATGATAGGGGCCCCTAATTTCTCATCTACCTCTTGGTTATCCATGTCTGCAACCTGAGGGCCTGGAGATATAATTTCCTTAGTTATCCCTAGAAATAAGAAACTCAACATTTCCTGGTAATACCTATGATTACACACAATGAAACAAATAAATTATGGATATCAAGGGTGGATCACTCACCCTTTGTCCATAAAATCAAAAATCAAAATTTCAACTAATATTTAAAAGAAAATTTTGCATTTTTTCAAAAATTTCTAAATTAACATGTAATATGATGAAAGAAAATGATGTAAATAAACTATGCAATATTGAAGGTAGAGAAAAATGAAAATGATATATGACATGAAAATATAAGTGGATGAAACTAAACTATCATGAGCAAGCAAATGCAATTGCAAGAAAGCAAGATGACTTACCTACTTATTTGGGGCCCTAGGCCCTGTGAATGTTAGATGAAATTGTACAACCAGTGCAACTACCTACTCAGCATCTCACCCAAGTGCTTTCCCCTATGCTTAATTATACAATATGTCAAGGACAAGTTACACACATAATAATCATGAATATGAATAAGCATATGATAAATCATAGAAAACAACTAAGGGAGGTGGGTGGGTGGGATAGAGTCTTGCTGAAAAGAATGGCCACAAGCCTGATCCACCGATGATTGAAGATGGATATCATGTATAGATGACGACTCATCTTCTTCCTCGTTAACATTACCACTACTTCCTGCAGACTGAGAGGAAATGAGAGATTGAAATAAAACCTCATGTCCACCCCAAGATGAAGATAAGAGGTAAGGGATGACCTCATGTTTGGAGAAAGAAAATCGTTGCTTCTTCATCTGCACATCCCCGCAAAATGCCCCAAGATAAAATACTTCAATTCTGTCGTGTGGATCTCTGACTGCTTTGATGTCTTGAGAAATAAAATTGTTGCCTCTTCATCTACACATACTTGCAAAAGTCTCCAAGGTAAAAATACTTCCATTTTATAGTGTGGGTATCTGACTTCTCTAGGTTGGGCATAACTTGGTGTCCATCAGAATCTAAGCATGAGGGTGGTTGGAAATATTTATAATACAAATCTGAATCCCCAAAAGGATATGCATCACAACTCTCAAGGGATGATTGGAATTCATCTTGAGTATATTGCAACAAGTCATCCTCTAGTGGATGAAAAAGTTCTGTGATCACATCATCACCATGATACCAAATATATGGATCACACACCTATGAAAAACAATCCTCCAAAGAAGTATTTTATGAATTCTTACCTAGAAGGTGCCCTCGATGTCGTATATGGAATCTCCATAAAAAATGAAATAACCTATGTCCCATCTACACCTCCCAATACGTATAAAAGTGTCTATATGCTCATTAACCACATCCAAGGTTTCCTTCATAAGACCATTCATATTTCTAAAATTAGCCATCTCATAGTCTTTTTGTGTAGGAAGAAAAAAGGCTAAGGGGGATTCTACTGTATCTTCAACGCGATGCATTTGATGGAAGTCTTATTCATCAATGGATTCTTCATCATTGTGACCAATTGCTTCTTCAACTTCATGTGCAAGAGGAAGGCGAGACTAGACATTATCATCTTCATCAAATAAGAGAGAGGATGTTGATGTTTTATTTGAGTTCTCAAAGTGTTGCGCTTTGCGTGAGTCTTCTTTACCGATGGATTCTTTGTCACTGAAACCATACTTTTCAACAATCATGGCACATATGGAATTTACTTTATGACATATCTTGATAAGATCTTGCTCTAAAAAATCATTGGGACCTTGATCTGAGTCCTCCTTAGGTTGTACTTGATTGGAATTCTCCCTTTTCTCTTTGGAAACTTTTTTGGTGGACATGATCCTCCAACGCCTCTTCATCAAAAGGGGCCTAACCCTTAATGTAGAGTACTTCCTATGTTTATTTTTGAAAGGATCAAATAAGTAACTCTTTCTCCTTTCGTTATCAATATCGTGCACTTCCACATAGTCTTCTTCTTCTTCATGGACCTATTCTTCAAATACCCTTTCTGCCAAATATTCCTCAATGTTGTCACTGCATTCTACCTCAAGGGAGGCATCATTGTCATCTAAAAATGTTAGAAAAACATGATAATGGAGGAATAAAATAAAACAAAAGTGGAAATAAAACACAAATGATACATAATATAATAGAGATGTAGATATACGTGGTTCGCCCAGTGTGGGCTACGTCCACCATAGAAATTTCTAGGTCCTTCCTTTATTATTATCCAACAAATGAAGGGATACAACCTACAACACACCCACTGTAACTTCCTCTTCTTTCTCTCACAATATCCTCTCTCAAAATTCAATATTTTCCATCACACATAGCCACAATACAATTCCCTCATAAAAGAGGGTTTCTTTCTAGGGAAAAAAACTCTAACATAACTTCTACAGTAATATCTGCGACCTTATAATGAATGGTACAAATTGACTACGAAATTACAATATTAGAATTGCAATAATAAATAAAAATTGGCCTCCTCAAGGCCAAGGGGGCAAAGAATTGTGTATCCTGCATTTTCTTTGACCTGCATATGAAATGGGAAGATAATAAGGCTACACAACCAACAATCTTCCACTTGGAGACTGATCACAACAACTCCACTGCTATTGTACTCGTTGGATTATGATCCACCTTGGACTTGGAAAATTTCTCATCTTCACCTTCATGCTTGAAGGCCAACTGAAACTGAACAGGAACTCAGTTTCTCCCTGGTTACTACCTTTGTTAACATGTCTGCAGGATTCTAGCTAGTATTTATCTTTTCCATCTTCAATTGTCCATCTTCCAAGATGGATCATATGAAATGGTACCTGAGATGTATATGTTTAGTCTTAGAATGGAAGGCTGAGTTCTTTGCAAGATGAATGGAACTCTCGCTATCACAATACAACCTGTTATTCTCCTGCTTCTTTCCCAATTCGTACATAAACATCTGTAACCAAATCATTTCTTTACTATCCTCTGTAGTAGAAACATACACTGCTTCCGTTGTTGAAAGTGCAACAACCTTTTGGAGTTTTGAAATCCAACTTGCTATTGTTCCACCTACAGTAAAAACATACCCTATGGTGCTCCTCCTACTATCTTTATCACTTGCCATATTTGAATCAACAAATCTCTATAGAACAATGTATGAACCTCCAAAACATAATGCATGATTACTAGTACCTCTCAAATACCTGAGAATCCACTTTACTTCCTCCAAATGTTCTTTACCTGGATTTTTCATATACCTTCTCACAACTCCCACTTCATGTGAAATAGATGGTCTTGTGCACACCATCACATACATCAAGCTTCCAAATAATGATGAATAAGGGACCCTAGACATGTATTTTATCTGCTCCTCTGTCTTAGGACACATTTCCTTGGTTAATTTGAAATGGATAGCCAAAGTTGTGTTAACTGGTTTTTTATTCTGCATTCTAAACCTCTCCAACACCTTCTCTATGAACTCACACTGAAACAATGTCAATTTGTGATTTTTACCATCTCTTGTTATTCTCATACCAAGGATTTTCTTTGTAACACCCAAATCCTTCATCACAAATGAATTAGCTAATTTCTTCTTGAGCACATTTATATCCTGCATATTAGACCTTGCAACAAACATGTCATCTACATACAATAGCAAGATAATATAACTTCCATTTTCTATCCTTTTAAAATAAACACAATGATCAGAATGACATCTACTATAACCTTGTTCTATCATAAACCTATCAAACTTCAAATTCCACTGCCTTGGAGCTTGATTTAGGCCATACAACTCTTCTTCAATCCACATACCAAATTCTCCTTCCTTTTGACCTCATACCCCTGTGGTTGCTGCATATAAATATCTTCATCCAAATCCCCACGGAAAAAAGTTTTTTTTATATCTAAGTGTTCAAGATGAAAATATTCTACTGCCACAAGACTTAAAATGGTCCTAGTCGAAGTCATTTTAACAACAAGAGAAAATATTTCATCAAAATATATACCTTTCTTTTGTGCAAACCCCTTTACAACAAGTCTAGCCTTGTACCACTTTCACCTCCATCTTCTTCCTTCAACCTGTAAACCCATTTATTCTGCAATTCTCTTTTTCCTACAGGCAACTAGACCAAGTCCCAAGTCTTGTTATTTACCAAGGAATCCATTTCCTCTTTCATTCCTTTCTCCCACTTCCTTTTAGTGTCTACCTACATTGCCTCTTCATAACTTTCTTGTTCACCAAAATCAATCAAGAATAAATAATACAATGAGGAGAGTATCGGTCAGGGGGTCTACTTAACCTAGTAGATCTTCTAACAAAACTTGCAGGAGTTTGAGGTAATTGTTGCTCCTGTTGTTGTACATTTTTATTTTATGGTACCTTTGGAGTTTCGTTTTCAATGATCTCATCAAGCACTATGTATTCTGATTTTTCTTTTTCCTGTTTCTTTCCTTGCAACTAATCTTTGTACATGACATTCTCATTGAGTATGACATCTCTACTCCTAATGATTTTGTGATTTTCATAATCCCACAAGAGGTATCCAAAATCAATAACACCATATCCAATAAAGGTACACTTCTTGGATTTTTCTTCAAGCTTTGTTCTATTTTCTTTATCAATATGGACAAATGCTTCACAATAGAAAGTCTTCAGAAATGAATAGTTTACCTTTTTACCCGTCCGTGCCTCCTATGGAATGCCACCATCCAAAGAGATTGAAGGTCCTCTATTTATTAAGTAAACACCATTATTTACAACATATTCCCAGAATTGTAAGGGAAACCTAACATGCATTCTCATACTCCTTGCACATTCCATGATTATCCTCTCTGACACACCATTGTCTTGTGGTGCTATTGGAATTGTCTTCTCTATATGAATCCCATTGTATGAACAATAATCATCAAAATCCTTGATGCAATATTCACCTCCATTGTATTATCTCAGACACTTCAACCTCTTTCCTGTCTCATTCTCAACCAAATCTTTCCATTTCTTAAAAATATAAAAAACAACAGATTTTTGTCGAATTCAATAAACCCAAGTTTTTTTAGTTGCATCATCAATAAAAGCAACATAATAACAAGAGCCTCCAAGAGATGATACTTGAGTTGGTCTCCATACATATGTATGCACAATCTATAAGTTTTCACTCTTTCTTTCCTTTCCGATTTTGAGAAATATGACTCTCTTCTGTTTTCCATAAACACAGTGCTCATAGAAATCCAAATCAACTTGTTTAAGATCTGACAACACATTCCTTTTGTGAAGTATTTGCATCCCCTTCTCACTTGTGTCCAAGCCTATGATTCCACAGTGTTGTATCCACTCCTATAGAAGCTAAATAGATAGAAGAGTCAACATTAACAATACATAAATACAATTTACCTACCTTCTCTCCTTTTCCCATTACCAATGATCCTTTAGTGACCTTCCACGCCTTATCTGTAAATATATATATACAACCTTCACTTTCCAATTTCCCTGTTGAAATTAGATTTCTTATTATATCAGGTATATGTCTCACCTCTTTCAGTAACCATTGGTTTTCATTATTTTTCTTTATTTTTACCTTACACATTCCAACAATTTGACATGGTTCATCATCACCAAAATAAACCTGTCCAAAATCACCTTGAACATAATCTTGGAAATATTTCCTATGGGGTGTGGCATAAAATTAAGCCCCTGAATCTAATACCCAAGATTCAATAATATTATTTAAAGAAAGAATCAAAGCATCTTGTAACACATCACATGTTACACTTTCTTCCTAATTGTTCTCCTGCTGTCCATTTTTTTGTTTCTTTGGAGCTTTGTAGTCTTTCTTCAGATGTCCTTTCTCTCCACAATTCCAACACTCTATCTTTCCTAGTCTATATTTGGATACTCCCTTCCTAGAATTCCCTCGGTTCCCTGAGCCCTTTCCTCTATCCTTTTGTCTTCCCCTGTTCTCCACGGTCAATGCATTACATGATGTCTCACCTATGCTTTTCCGTCGCATTTCCTTGCTAAGGATAACACCAACAACTTCATCAAATTTTAGAGTGTTTGAACCAGAGAGAGAGTTACTTACAACCATGACCAAGCTATTCCAGATTTCTATAAATGAGCACAATATTAAAAGATCCCTAACCTCATCATCAAAATCCACTTTTACAAAACTTATCTTATTATTAACCGTATTAAATTCCTTTAAATGATCAGCAACAGACCCACCTTCTGACATCTTCATATTAAATAATCGCTTCATTAGAAATACCTTATTTGAGGCCGAGGGTTTTTAATATAGTTTATCCAATTCCTTCATCATATCCTCTATTTTTGTTTCTTTTGAAATATTGAAAGCTACCGATGCTTCCAGGAACAACCATAACGCTACCAATGCCTTTTTGTCAAGAATCTCCCATTATTCGTCCTTCATTCTCACTGACTTCTTTGATTTTCCACCCAATGGTAGGAAAATATCCTTTTGATATAGATAGTATTCCATTTGCATCTTCCATAACTGGTAGTTTTGGCTGTTAAATTTCTTGACCTTAAACTTTCTATCTATAGAAATTTCAATACAAATCAAGTATTTCCTGCGATTCTCCTGATCTAACAATTATACGCCACTGTTAAATACATAATCACTTATACTATTATTCTTGTGGAAAATTAAACTACAATCACAAACACATTCACAAAGTGAAATATCAAGAACACATAACACAAAAGCGTTACCAGGAAAGCATAAAGCTAAAAACCCCACTATCATATATTATGTATATCATGAATCATGAAACAATCTCATACAAAACTCTAATCCAAGAGCTCTCAGTACAACACAATCATCTCACACTGTCATACACAAATCAACAAATACATGTGCCAATTCTCCGTGTCTAGACAGCCTGCCTCCTCTGCACAATCTCTGCAAATCGAATTCTCACAATTGGAAATTATAATTGCCTAGTTTTCACATGCTCATAAGCATATCCACTGCATGTGTGATCAAATCACAACTGATAGCCAAACTGTCCCTTTCACCTGTTATCTCAACTAGGTCTCCACTGGATCTGACATGCATGTAGTTAACCATGGTGAATCTTCAGTTGCATGTGAGTTCACTGATTTACTAAACTCTCACTAGTTCAAGTTTAGTTACAACTAGTACAACTGATCTTAACTCACTTAACTACACTTATAATTCTGTTACAAATCCAACTCACTCAGTTATGAATGAAATAATAGATTAATATTTATTGTCTAATTTATTTAAGGGAAAAGTAAATTAGAAACATGTTTCTTGTTGACTTTTCAACACTCCCTCTCAACAAGAAAGGGATTATCCTTCACCCCAATCCTATCTCTATGATATTCAAATTTGCTCCTGGTGAGCACCTTTGTCAGAATGTCTGCATCCTGATCTTTCGTAGGAATTTATTGAAGAAACATGATCTTCTGCTGCACACAATGTCTGAGATGATGATACCGGATATCTATATGCTTAGATCTGTCATTAAACACATGATTAATTGAGAGTTTAATGCAACTCTGATTATCACAATAAATCACTGTCGGATCTAAATGAGAACCAAACAAACCAACCAAGATCTTTCTCATCCAGATAGCCTCACATGCAGCTTGACTCGCTGCCATGTATTCCGCTTCCGCTGAACTAAGTGCCATGGATCTTTGTTTCTTGCTGTACTAAGAAACAATTGTAGATCTGATACTAAAGATCCCCCCTGATGTGCTCTTTCTGTCCATTGGGCTGCCTGCCCAATTTGCATCCTTGAAGCCATGCAACTTCACCTCATCTGTCTGTCTGTACCATAATCCATACTCAAATGTGCCCTTCAGATATCTCAGGACATGCTTACCTGCCTTCCAAAAGAGTTTGGTAGTCTTAACCATCGCTTGACTTAGCTAGTTAACCACATAGCAAATGTCTGATCTCATGTTCACTAAATACATTAGCGAACCTACTAACTGTCGATAGACAGTAGCATCCAATACCTCTCCAGAAGTAGCATCCTCTTTCCTCCAGTTTCCTGGAAGAGGAGTATCCATGGGTTTGCATCCCTCCATGTGAAACTTACCCAGTATCTCTCTTGCATACTTTCCTTGAGACACAAAAAGTTCACCATCTTGCTGCCATATTTCCAAACCAAGGAAATAATGAAGAAGGCCCAAATCCTTCATCTC
>JASDQU010014670.1:154830-170727 GCA_032191745.1 Picea mariana | reverse complement strand
TAGGAATTTATTGAAGAAACATGATCTTCTGCTGCACACAATGTCTGAGATGATGATACCGGATATCTATATGCTTAGATCTGTCATTAAACACATGATTAATTGAGAGTTTAATGCAACTCTGATTATCACAATAAATCACTGTCGGATCTAAATGAGAACCAAACAAACCAACCAAGATCTTTCTCATCCAGATAGCCTCACATGCAGCTTGACTCGCTGCCATGTATTCCGCTTCCGCTGAACTAAGTGCCATGGATCTTTGTTTCTTGCTGTACTAAGAAACAATTGTAGATCTGATACTAAAGATCCCCCCTGATGTGCTCTTTCTGTCCATTGGGCTGCCTGCCCAATTTGCATCCTTGAAGCCATGCAACTTCACCTCATCTGTCTGTCTGTACCATAATCCATACTCAAATGTGCCCTTCAGATATCTCAGGACATGCTTACCTGCCTTCCAAAAGAGTTTGGTAGTCTTAACCATCGCTTGACTTAGCTAGTTAACCACATAGCAAATGTCTGATCTCATGTTCACTAAATACATTAGCGAACCTACTAACTGTCGATAGACAGTAGCATCCAATACCTCTCCAGAAGTAGCATCCTCTTTCCTCCAGTTTCCTGGAAGAGGAGTATCCATGGGTTTGCATCCCTCCATGTGAAACTTACCCAGTATCTCTCTTGCATACTTTCCTTGAGACACAAAAAGTTCACCATCTTGCTGCCATATTTCCAAACCAAGGAAATAATGAAGAAGGCCCAAATCCTTCATCTCGAACTCCTTTGCAAGGTCTTCCTTGCATGAGTGTATCGACTGCTCATCACCAGTAAGTATTAAATCATCAACATAAAGCACAATGATTAAAAGCTTACCCTCCACCACAATTTGGTATAGGTTTGCATCCGCTTCACTTTTGGTGAAGCCCAATCTAGTGAAATAGCTGACTATCCGAGTGTACCAAGCATGGGGTGCTTGCTTCAGCCCATACAATGCTGTCTTGAGTCTGCACACATGCAACTATCTGTCAAATGTCTCAAAACCTTCTGGATGATCAATGTACACTTCTTCCTCAATGATCCCATTGAGGAACAAAGTTTTTACATCCATCTGATGAATGCGCCAGCCCATCTGCGCTGAGAGTGAAAGGATGGATCTTATGGAAGAGTACCTTGCGACAGGTGCAAAGGTATCATCATAATCTATCCCCTCGATCTGTGAGAAGCCTCGGGCCATAAACCTAGCCTTGTATTTCTCCACACTCCCATCAGTAGCTTGCTTTACCTTGTAGATCCATCTTGAACCTACCACTGATTTGTCGACCAGTCTTGGGACAATTTCCCATGCATTGTTTTTGACAATGGATTCATACTCCTCTACCATAGCATCAACCCAAGTGGGGTCTTGCACTGCTTCCTAAAAGGAAGATGGTTCATTCACAATACATTTTCTTATGAGAGCCATGTATCTAACAAATCGATCATGAGACTGTCTTTGTCTGCGCTATGAAGTAGGGGCTCCTACATTCTGTGCAGCATCTAGTCTCAATCTGCTAGCTTCCATGGTGCGCTTTCTGCCATTTCTGATGGATGGCTCTGCTTGAGTGGTTTCCTCCACTCCATGAATATCTTCATGTGGTTGATCCACATCTTGAGATTCATCTTTGGGAACCAACAATTCCTCTTCTACATGCAAGTCTAGCTCCCTCTCAAGTGACAACCACATGGCTTTCCCCTCATCAAATTTTACATCTCGTCGCATAACAGTCATCTTACTGTTCAAAAAATACACATGATAATTATGGGGTGTTTTTGTGTACCCCACAAATATCCCAACTTCAGCAGTCAGTTCCAGCTTCTTCCTGGAATCCTTGGTCACATGCACATAAACAGATGAGCCAAAATTTTTAAAATGAGAAACATCAGGTTTCTTACCAGTAAAATCTTCTTCAGGTGTACTCATGCCAAGTACTCTATGAGGAAAACGGTTCTGCACATAAACTGTAGTATTGCATGCTTCTGCCCACAAATGAATTGGTAGGCCCTGATCATGCAACATCGCTCATGCTGCACCCATGATCGTTCTGTTCTTTCTCTCCGTGACCCCATTTTGTTGTGGGTTATGAGGTGCTATGAGTTCTCTTCGAATTCCTTCTCTACCGCATAAGTCTTTGAATTCATTAGAGATGTATTCTCCACCATTATCGCTCCTTAAAGCCTTCACTTGCTTCCCCGACTCTTTGTCCACCAATGCTTTAAACTCACAGAACTTTGAGAATGTTTGATCCTTCTTCTGCATGAAGAATATCCAGCATTTACGAGAAAAGTCATCAAGAAAAATAACATAATACCTATGTTTTGCTGTTGAAGCAACCGAGAATGGTCCACACACGTCCGTGTGAATTCTCTCCAGGATCACCGAAGCACGGTTCTCCTTTTCATGAAAGGCGAACTTTACATACTTCCCCAGGGTGCACCCCTTGCACTGATCTAACTAAGCAAGTGTTCCCCTTGGAAGTCCAGTAGATATCTACTGCATGATCTTCAAGGCTCCATGATGAAGATGGCCCAATATCCTGTGCCATAATTCACCCTCATCCCAACTCACCACTTTTTCTGCCTTGCTTATCATGGCACTGCAACCATCTACCTCCAGCATGTAGAGATTTTTAACTCGGATCCCTATCTTCTTGACTTGACCCGTTGCTTTATGTTGCAGGTAGGCTTTTCCACTGCTAAAAACAACATCATAGCCTCTGTCCTCCAACATTGCGACTGAGACTAGGTTTTTCTTCAGACCTGGAACATGCATAACATTTTTCAATTGAAATGGTTTACCTGACTCCCTCTGAAAGGTAATGGTACCAATACCAGTTGCACTATATCGTCCATCATCGCCCATCTCTATATGCATTCTGAGATCTTTCTCCTCCAAGTCAATGAAAGACTCTTTATCTCCCGTCATGTGGAAGGAAGCGCCACTATCCAAATACCACACTAATTCCGATGCACTTGAAGCCATGCATGCGATCAAAGTGAAGTCAAGTTCAAATTGTGAGACAAGAGCCTCACCAGTTGCAACTCTAGCAACTGTCTTGTTCTTCCTCTTCTGTGGACAGTTAGTAGCGAGATGCCCATGTTTGTGACAGTGAAAACACTTCACTTTGGACAAATCCAACTTCTTGACTTTAGACTCGGATTTTTGATGAAATTTCTTCCCTTTCCCTTTCCTTTCCTTGGCAGTCAAAGCACAATCCTTTTCATCATCACGCTTTGATGAATATCCATCTCTGGTGTTCTGCTTGAACTCCTCTTGCACTAGATCCAACCATAGTCATTCTCAATCCGACAATTTTTCCCTTCCATTGACAGAGTCTTGATAACTGTGCCAACTCTTGGGAAGTCCTAGGAGAGTCAAGCTCACCAAATCATCAACAAAGACTGTTATTCCCACACTTCCAAGCTCATCCCAACATTGGACAAACTTCGTTATATATTTTGGAATGGTGTCTCCCTTCTCCATCTTGATCTTCCTAAGTTTATCTTTGAGCGCCAATTTCCTATGGTCGCTACTGTTTTGGAATAGATCCGTCAAAACCTTCCACATTGCATGTGGTGTGGTTTTCCCATGGAGAATTGAGACAATGTGGTCTCGTACTCCCTCCAATAGAATCCTCCTCGCCTTCACCACTTTCTTTTTCCATGCATTAAGATTTGCAGTGTCTGTCGCATCCGGCTTAGGGACATCTCTATCAATGTAATCCTTCAAGCCATTGTCTTCAAGTAATGCCTCCATCCGGTCCTTCCAAGCAATGTAGTTAGAGCTTCCCTCAAGTGCATACTCCAACCTCAAGCCATTGAAAGACATTTTGATCTTGAATCGACTGTCGCACCAAGAAAATCTTGCAAATTCGAATGTTATCCAACCACCAAAACTCAACTGCTGCAATCCCTCTTCCCTAGGAGGTTCACACCCCACCTAAGATTAGACTGAGGGAAGTTCGCACCCTGCTTGTGTATAGCCTGCAAACTTGACTGGAAAGTTCACACTGTAATGCAATGTAGGGTGAGGGGATTTTACACCTCTCCCTTGATGAGCCTGCGAGAATGCTCAGGGAAGTTCACACCTCTCCTTTGTCTAGGGTGTGATAATTTCTTATTTGAGAACTGTGCGTAGTATACAGTACTAAAGTTCGCACCCTGCTAGAGACGAGACCTGTGAGAATGAAATTATGTTCGTACCTCACTTCCTTAGCTTCGTGGCCTCCGTAGCGTTGATACCATGTAGAAATTTCAATACAAATTAAGTATTTTCTGCGATTCTCTTGATCTAACAATTATACGCCACTCTTAAATACATAATCGCTTCTACTATTATTCTTGTGGAAAATTAAACCACAATCACAAAGTGAAATATCAAGAACACATAACACAAAAGTTTTACCGGGAAAGCGTAAAGCTAAAAACCCCACTATCATATATTATGTATATCATGAATCATGAAACAATCTCATACAAAACTCTAATCCAAGAGCTCTCAGTATAATACAATCATCTCACACTGTCATACACAAATAAGAAAATACATGTGCCAATTCTTCGTGTCCAGACAGCCTGCCTCCTATGCACAATCTCTGCAAATCAAATTCTCACAATTGGAAATTACAATTTCCTAGTTTGCACATGCTCATAAGCATATCCACTGCATGTGTGATCAAATCACAAATGATAGCCAAACTTTCCCTTTCACCTGTTATCTCAACTGGGTCTCCACTGGATCTGACATGCATGTAGTTAACCGTGGCGAATCTTCAATTGCATGTGAGTTCACTGATTTACTGAACTCTCACTAGTGCAAGTTTAGTTACAACTAATACAACTGATCTTAATTCACTTAACTACACTTATAATTCTGTTACAAATCCAACTCACTCAGTTATAAATGAAATAATAGATCAATATTCATTGTCTAATTTATTTAAGGGAAAAGTAAATTAGACACATGTTTCTTGTTGACTTTTCAACACTATCTTCCACCATTGCTCCCACTCGAACTAGGAACCCTCTTTTCCTGCGACTTGCCTTGCGCTTTGATACCAATTGTTAGAAAAACAAGATAACAAAACAATAAAATAAAATAAATGTGGAAATAAAACACAAATCATACATAATACAATAGAGTCACAGATATATGAGGTTGACCTAGTGTGGGCTATGTCCACTAGAGAAATTTCTAGGACCTTCCTTTATTATTATCCAACAAATGAAGGGATACAACCTACAACACACCCATTGTAACTTCCTCTTATTTATCTCACAATCTCCTCTCTTAGAATACAATATTATCTATCAAACATAGCCACAATACAATTCCCTCATAAAAGAGGGTTTCCTTCTAGGGAAAAAAACCCTAACATAACTTATACAGTAAGATCTGCGACCTTATAATGAACGGTCCAGATTGACTACGGAATTAGAATATTTGAATTGCCAAGAATTTTGTATCCTGCAGTTTCTTTGACCTACATATGAAATAGAAAGATAATCAGGCTCCAAAACCAACAAAAAGTCCCTCCTTTTGCAGGGCTATTAGAAGTTCAAGATAAGTGTCTTCAAATTTATGAAATATGGGACCACAATGTTTGAGAAATTCTTCAACAAAAGTCTTAATAGAAGTGATACTCTTTGGTTTGCAAAGGTATCTTATCCATCCTCATTTATTTGATTCAAATGAGTTTAAAAATGATACCACCAAAATTTCTTCATGTCTTTTTCGAGAATGGATGCATACTTCACAAGCGAAAGGACATGTGAGAAAACACTAGAAGGATCACCATTGTACTTTGGGATATTATTGATATACTTCGGGGGAAAATTATTTGAGAACCCTCATACATCATCGAGATCAAAGACAGGATATGCTACATGAAACCCCCGGAAAACCATCCTTCATTATGCCTAAATGAAGAAATAAAAACTAAATCACGGATGAAAACTTCAGAAAACTTTGGAAAGCTTGAAAATTCCTTTGGGGAAGGTGGGTTCTTAGTTTTTGGAGTCTCTAGATAAGTTTAGAAAGTTCATCAAAGTTGAAAAGGGATATTTCCTCAAATGGAATCGCCAGGCAAGCTAAGGGAAAGGCTTTGGGAATAACTTGTCAAAGTGTCGTTAGGGATCAAAATATGATTCAAAATTCTCCCTGACAATGACACCAAAATGTTATCACACAATATGTAGATTGGGAAAATCGCAACCCAATCCACATAAGTGTGATAACTATGTGAGTACCTACCCACTGTCACTTTAGATATACACTCCCCTCGCTTTAGTGATGATGAAATCACCACAAGGGGGTAATCCTAGTGACCCTAGGGGGATTGAGATGGAAAGTGAGATGATGATAAGTGAGTACCCTATAGGTAAATATTGGAAGTGGAGAAAGGCTTAAAGAAGAGTCTTGTAAAAGGGTAAATGGTTTTCAAAGGTTATGCACCTGCAAAACAATGTTATCCCTGCCTAGAACAAGACAAATTGTAATAAACCAAGATTTTAAACAATGGGGATAAACAAAAAACCTTGCTATCCCAAAATTGCAGAAGTATTGGAATATATATATCAGAAATGAACAAGTAATGACAGCTGTAAATTATAAATCAAAATCATGTCCAAGATACTTGGAAATAAAGCTAACAATGAGTAGAGAAACTTCCAATGATTAGAGAAAGATTTTAATGATATTAGAGGGTTTCTATATGATTTTATCAAGAAGTATTGTAAAAGACAAATGGATGTAAAAAAAAATCTCTACATTAGAAAATTCTAACCACAGAAAAAAGCAAGTAAACCACCCAAGAATTAGCCAATAACTAGTAGAATAATCTCCAAGGTGTTAGCGATCAAATTCATTCTGAAATTTGTTTGAAAAATGATGCCTAATCTTGCGGGGAAATTTTGACTGCCTTCCTGAGATCCAAATGCAGATTTGAAAGTACCATTGGAAAGCTTAAGATTTCTAGATGTTAATCGACTATTCATGCATGTAAAACAGACTCTCCACGACTTAGAAATTCGATTTTTCCCAAGGCAGTTTTTATTTAAAAAATCTGCGCTTTCACCAGCTATTCCGCCTTTAACTTTGCTAGTTAGCTGGTGAAAGCTCTGCTTTTCACCAGCTAAAGGGTCGTGTTTAGGGAAAATTAGCTGGTGAAACCTGTTACATGGCAACAAGGTCATATTTTTGCCCAGATTTGACTTTTTCTCAATCAAATCTTTCAAGGTTGGTTTCTAAAGATGCATAGTAATTAAATACATCAGATTTAAGGTTTTATCTTGATGTATTTAATGTTTAAGAAGGTGGAAAAGTGAAAATGGTGAACTAGTTCATGAGCAAAAAATTGTCTTTTTTGCAAAAGGTGGCAAATTCAAATTTCTTATGAAGATTCATCAGCCTTGGAAGGTCTTCCACATCTGTCAAAGATTTTAGAGGATATGAAGGCTATTAAGATAAGAGATTGACTCCTTAGATAGGATCTTTTCCTATTTTGTTTTGACTTTCCATTTTTAGTATTCTAGATCCATTTTTATAGGATCTCATCCTACACTTGTTGTATCTATTTTGATTTGACTATTTTTAGCAAATCTGATCCATCTTTCAAGGATCTAGATTTCATGTTGTAAGGCTATAAAGCCAAAGACATTTGGAGCACAAAGGGTTCAATCCTGGATACATTTTGGCTCATGTACTTAGACTCTTATCTTGATATGAATCACAGTTTTCTTTTGCTACCAATGTCAGATTTGTTCATGTGTTGCATTACTCTATACTTTGATTCAGTTTAGCTCATATTTTAAGAATTGTTATCTTCTTATTTAGCTCAACTTTTAAGAACTGTTATCTTCTTATTTAGCTCACGAATTTGAATTAAAGGATCTATTACTATCTTGTATGACCCTGCATGTTAATGTACTTGGTTATCTAGATTAGTGTTCTTCATACCCTATTCCAATTACTTTATCTGATTATTGATTTCTAAAAGCACTGGCTCATTCTAATGCATGATAAGTTATTCTTCTCATTAGCCCTTGAGTTATCCCATTGATAGAGCATAGCGAATTTACCATATTCTTGAGTTACCAAGCATCTTTGGCCTACAACCCCAAAGAGTTTCTTGGAGTGATAACACAAGGATTACAAGTAAATTTTAGTGGTATAATAGTGAGTAAATGAAGAGATTTAGATGAGTTTTTTGCAGCCCTAATGGCTATAGCATTAATTAATAACAAAAAAAAAAATTAGTTGGCCAATTAAGATACCTTACGGGTACAAGAAAGCCTTAAGCATGATGAATAACTTCCAACTTAGACAATTACAAAATCTCAACTTCTCACGTATACCAATGCAATGATTTTATATCTCCAATGCAAGTAGATTAGTGCCTTATAAATTGGGTTAATGGAGTCTCTTGTGTAAGAGCTAGGGTTTTTTACTTCTCTAGGGGTGTAAGCCTTTTTACTCCCTAGAGCAAACAAAACCTAGCAAGGTAAATCTAGGAGGTTGTAAGCCTTTTTACTCCTCCTAGCAACCTGTGCAAAATATCTTATCCAAGACAATGGTGATAGATATTAGTGGAGGGTGTATGCCTTTATACTCCTCCAAGAGCTTAACAAAGTTATCCTTACAACCAAGAAAGAAACAACACAAAGAATAAATTCCTTACCTAGTCCAAGAGTTAGCAAGATAAAACCTTCTTTACCAAGAATATTCCATCACAAGAGCAAGAAAAAAGAATCCAAGAGATAGCACCTAGACTATTCCTCCAATAGACAAGTAGTATCATCCACAAAACATAAGAGAGAGAGAGATATGCAATTTTCCCAAGTAGGGAAAAAGTTTCAGCCAACAATATGTAATTCTCAAGTGTGTTATGTTCCAAAATGACAATGGTGTAACCTCTTTTTATAGGAGGTCACCTAAAACCCATTTGTCCACAATTCAAAATGTCAGCATCAAATTTGGGAGGCCGTTATACTCCTTTTTCCTTTACAACTTTAAAATTCAAAATTACAAAAAGAAAATCCCCTTTTAGGGGTGATGTCATGCCCTAAAGGGTGATATTGGGCCACTAGGAGAGACGTTTTGGCCTAGTGTGAAAATCGTTGGGCCTCCAAAGGCCATATATTATACCAATAAGTGTCATATTCATGCCAAGTGTATCCCTCTTCATCAATCCAAGCCACATCACCATCAAAACAACTTGCACCATCAAACACTAGCCTTCCAAGTGATGACTTCATGCCCCAAAAGAGAAGAGTATGGCCTCGAAAGGAAAATGTTGGGGTTGGGAAGGCTAGCGAGTCAGCCCTAATGGATAATCAAATGCCTCCAAAGGAAACATCCCTCATCCAAGTTGTCCCAAGGAGAGGGGGTGATTCATCCAACCTGTGGGATTCATGCCCCAAATGATTCATCCCACCTTTATCCTCTTTGTGTTGGGACTGCCAAGAACACAAAGAGGATGTGATTCCATATTTGTGGTGGGGGATAGATTTTCAAATATGGCACACTTTATCCCATGCCAGAAGACCAGTGATGCAACTGATGTTGTGAATCTGTTCTTTAAGGAAGTTGTGAGACTTCACAGCCTACCCAAAAGCGTTGTCTCGGACAGAGACACAAAATTTGTTGGTCATTTTTGGAGAACACTATGGAAGAAGTTGGGGACTGAATTGTCCTTCAACTCAACTTATCACCTTCGGACAGATGGGCATACTGAGGTGGTAAACAAAAGTTTGGGAAACTTATTGAGGAGTCTAGTCACAGAGCACCATAATCAGTGGGATCAAATTCTGCCACAAGCAGAATTTGCATACAATGACTCACCAAACAGGAGCACTGGGAAGAGCCCATTCCAAATATTGTATGCAATGCAACCCAGGGGAGTATCTGAGTTGAGAGACTTGGAACAGAGTGATATCAAAAGCGTTGGAGCAGAAGATTTTACTACAGAAATGCAGAAGCTCCATAGGCATATTAGAGGGCAGTTGCAGAGTTCTAACCAAGAGTACAAGCACATAGCTGATCAACATCATAGAGAACTTCAATTTGAAGTAGGAGATCAGGTTCCGACACATCTTAGGAAGGAAAGGTTCTCTAGGGGGGCATATAACAAGCTAAAGATGAAGAAGATAGGACCATGGAAGATCTTGAGGAAATTTGATGCAAACGCCTATGAGACTGAGCTGCCAGATGATGTGGGCATATCATCCATATTCAATGTTTTAGACATGTATCCTTACAGGAAGGATGAAACAGAGGGATCAACAGAGAAAGAGAAGATTCAATGGGAGAAACAAATTCCTATAGCAAAAAAACCATAGATGGAAAATATTGTTGATCAGAGGATTGGTAAGAAGACTAGGAGGAAGACCTATTTTGAATATCTGGTCAAGTGGAAGGGACACACAAAAGAAGATGCCAATTGGAAGAGTGAAGCTCATATCCAGAAGCATGGAAATTCGGTGCAGGGGATCTTGGACACAAGTCCATGAATTTTTGCCCAGGGGAGTATGATGCAGGAGCATCGTTAGCAAGCACACATGGTAGGACAACTCAACACTTGAGGACCAATTCAGAATCTTGAACACTAGCCAGTACTGCAATCTTTTGAAGCTGATAGAAAACAAAAGAGGAACAATCACGCGCGTGGAGACAAAATGAGCATGCGTGACTGGGAGTTTAACCCTAGTCTCAATGTAACCACAATTAGATAGCAGCTAGTTTGTTTCTTTTGTATAAAGAGAGGCTTGTACGCCCAAATGAGGTTGCTGCGAGCTACTGGGAGAATTCACAATTTGTAATTGTTGTTTGATTTAGCTGTAGCCAGTTTTTCTTTTGAATGAAGATAACAGAAGAAAATTGATCCAATATGTGGTGTGAATATTGTTTGAAATTTCCCTATTGTTGTTGTTAATCTTTTCAAGAATGAATGAATCTTGCTACTAGTGTATGTAGCTTTGAAATGCTTAGATAAAATTTAAATTGCTTTTCTTCGAGAGCTGGTGCAAGGTGTGCATACAGTCCGCAAGGAGTCTGTTTCGACTTGTAAAGCTCAGAAGAAATAGCGTAAGATTTCCTTTGCAAGTAGCGCAAAGTGACTGTTGTAAGGAGTGTACAGTCATCTGCAAGAATCCAGGTCTTGCGTAAGATCTGTTGCAAAGAGTGCACAGGTCTGGAATTCGACGAAGAGTCAAAGTGACTCCGTAAAGAAGTCGAAGGAAAAGAACATAAGGAACGCCAGAAAGGAGGGAAAGAATTCTTTTCAAGAATCTTTGGATTTGAGTTTGATGAATTTCCCGAAAAAGGAAGAAGTGCTTGGGAGATCAAAATCTTTGAGGAGATCAAGCTCAGGAATGGTAGCACTTTCCAAGAAGTGTGAACGAGATCCAAGTAACAGACTTGCAGGAAGGATAAAGGTCGAAACCTTTGAATCTTTAGAAAATCTTCTAAGTCTGAAGAAATATTAAGCTCAGGGGGAAAGATCTGGACCATCCGATCAGCGTCCAAACAACGAGGAGGAAGCGTAGAGAAGGGAATATCTCAGCCATTCGGTCTAAGCGCAAAAGGATCGCAGCCACCCAATCAAGGTAAAGTGCACTAACATTAAACCTTTGAAAGTGTACAAGAGAATTGGACTTACGAAGTGCCAAAATCATCAGAACCATCCATTGTCAAGGGGGACAGGTGGCGAGAGATCAACATTTCACTGTCTCATGACTCAGAGAAGTCAAAGGCAGAGTTATAAGAACTCGTGAATTGCGAAATCATGATTTGATCATAGTCGTTGATCGAAGGTGGGAGCTGAACTGTAGATCTGGTTTAGTCGGAGGTTCGCAGCTCGGGAAATTAGAAGTAAGAGTTCTGGGAACTCGTAAAATCCGAGTTCACGATTTTATTTGAGTCGTCGGATCGAGGAGAGATCTGGACCATTGATTCATTTCGAGGGAAGGAGGTATCGAAAGTTTAGATATCGAGAGAAGGGAGGTGAGCGGTCTTCCAACTTCACAAAATGCGAAGTCTCGATACGTGAAAAGGAGACCAGGACCGTTGGATCATGGGGATTGTGGATCGTTGATCTGGCAAGCGGAACTCGCAAGTTCGGGTTTCGGAAGGACGAGCAAGCAAACTTCGCGAGACGCGAAGTTGCGAAGTTCTCGAAAGATTGGCCCACAATCATAGCGTAGGGTCACATCGGTGAAGGAGAATAGAGGGGCTAGCACGCGCTAGACTCCTGTCGGGATTTCAGAGGTCGGGAGAGTCGGGGTGACTCACATGAAAAGGTCGATATGCGAAGTCGCAACACACCTTTCGATTAGGTGACTGGTCACAACCTTGGTCACATAAAGAGAGGGGTTTAACTAGGAGAGCTAGCACCCAAATACACTGAAGCTTAAAGGCACTAAGGAGGAAGTCACGGGTTCCATATAATCGATGCTTTAAGGGAGAGAGGGCCTGTTAAGTGAATTGGAGGTTCTTGAGGGGCCGAAGAGTCAATCAGACTCAGTTTCTTGATCAATCCTAGACCGGGAGGTCACACAACCCTTCGTAGAGAAGGGGGGGTTTGCATCACTAACCTTCAATCCAAGTTGTTGCTTCAAGCTCAAAATTTTGTGCCCTAAGAAAATAAACATTTCTGATAAAAATCGGAGTGGCTCCATAGCATATAGTATTCAAAAATAAAAAAAGAGGAAAAATTCAGTGTTGTGAGGAGGGGCCTTCTAGGCCCCCCATGTCTATGAATGGCCTATGGTAATATTCCAAAATTGACCGTTCTCTGGACTCTGCTACATGCCACTGCCCACGATCCAGGAGAAGACCCGCCTTAGAGAACTTGTCGGCTTGTTTGTTTCTTTCCCCATAGACATGTCGAATAGAGAAATTTGTGTAATTGCCAAGATTATGAAAACTTCTTCAAGGAGTGGAAAAAGTCAGATATTTTGGAATTTTTGTCTTTTCCTTATCCAATTTATGATCACCAATGAGTCACCAAAAATTTGTAGATTGGATATACCTTTTTCCCCGGCAAAGGTTAAAAACAATTTTAAGGCCATAAGCTTAGCGTAGTTGTTTGATCCCGGGCCCAAACCCCATTTCATATTAAACCAATGAGTCTTTGATAGAAAAAGCACTGCTACACCATCACAAAGTAAACCCTCATTTTGTGAGTCTCCATCAAAGAAGGCCCACGACCTTGAGTGGTCTACCTTTTTTCCAAAACCTGCCTTGTGTGGGGGGGGGGGGCTCTTTCCCTTGTCGAAAGTGAGAGAGAATGCTCAGGATTTGGGATGCAATGTGATCTGATCAATGGGTGATTTCCCATAAAAATGGTAGAGTTCCGAGCCAACAACACTCCCCAACAAATGAGTAGAGGTAGAGATTTTATGCTATGGTTTTTGTGATCCCACAGCCATAGTTTCCAAGCCTCTTCAATGGAAGGACCTTGCCACTTACATTCCTATCGAAGAGCTCTTGATGATTTAGTCCAGGTTTGGATTGCGAAGGGATGGAGTAAAAAAAGATGAATGTTGGTTTCCTCATCACCTTTGCATAATGGACACCATCCATGACCTTCCAATCCTCTGAGTTTCATTCTATCCCCTGTCGGTACCTTGTTTTTAATCAGACACCACAAAAAAAGGAGAGATTTTAAAGGGTGCTTAATTTTCCAGATCCCTCTCCACCACCAACAAGGTTCCTGATGAAGGAGATCTAAGGGTATTTGTGTGTATCCTTCTTTTTGAGAATACAATCTGAAAGGACTGTGCTGCCACACTAATTCATCTTCCTTATTTGTTGATTGGATGTGCCCTATTTTAAGAGCCCTGATATAAGCATTCCAAACCTTCAAAAAATAATCCCCCAGTCCCAACTATGGAGCATCTTTCCATTCTTTCCCCCACACTGTTGTTTTTGTTTCATTTGCAATTTGGTTCAAGTGGAAAATTCCCCTGGTGTGAAGATTGTCAATTAAAGGTTGTGGGAGGAGATGTTCCCTATCGCTTTCAGGCCATGGGTCCTGACCAAGTCTAAATTTTGTACCTCTTCCTACCCTCCATGATATACCTTAACTGATTACTAAAAAATATTTTAAGAGAGCTTTCCAAATGATCGTTCCATTTTGTGTCTCTTTGTTTGGCCTTCTAATCCAATCCACCACCGAATCTGGGCTGATATATTTTTGGTGTATCACCTGCATCCATAAACTTTCTGTGGTTATTAATCTTCACCCAGCCTTAGTAGCAAGTGCTTTCGAAAAACTGTGAATGTTTTTTTAAACTCCACCCCCCAACAACTTTGGGGTTACCAATGTTTCCCATTTTATCCATGGTATCACAAAACTTTTCTTTTGGCTGACCCACAGGAATCTGAAACAAACTCTCCTGTTTTTTTTCTACTGTGCCTTTGGGGATCCATGCAAGAGAGACCCAATAAACATGAATGGATTCCAACACTGACTTAACTAATACCAATCTCCCTGCTCTAGATAGCCATCTGAAGCACCAAGATTTCAACCTTTTTTCTAGTTTGGCTATTAGCCCGCTCTAGTCCACCTTTTTGTAATTGTTTGGTTTCAAGTGAAAACCGAGATACTTCAACCCTTCATCAAACGGATTTCCCTCAAAAGGGGAAAAATCCTTATAAACTCCTGCCTCCTCTTCCTCCATAAGGTGTGTTGATATGGTGGATTTTTTTACCATTGATTTGCATTACTGTTGCTTGACTAAAGAGGTCCAAGATATAATTTAACTTCTCCGCGTCTCTGCTCATTCCACTATAGAATATCGGTACATCATCCACAAACAAAAGGTGGGAAAGTATAAGGTTTTGAGATAAGGAGACTCCCTAGAAATACCCACTACATTTTGCTTCAAGTATGGCTCGACTGAGTCCTTCTGCCATCAACAGAAAAAGTAAAGAGGATAAAGGATATCCTTGCCTTAAGCCTCTTTCTGCTGTGAAAAAAGTTGAGGCCACACCATTTATGAGAATAACAAAGGAAACTGACGATATAAACTCAAAACCCAATTTATGAAAGGGAGAGAAAATCCCAAATGAGTGAACAACATCCTCAAAAAAAGCCAACTGACTCGGTCATATGATTTTCATAGATCTATTTTGAGGACAACCCCTTTGAGTTTGTTGGTATTGATGCTGTGTAAGGCCTCCTGAGAAACTACAATTGCTTCATGAATCTGTCCACCTTCCAAGAATCCAAACTACTCTTGTGAAAAGGATTTTGAAAGGATAAATTTAAGCCTTCGACTAATAACTTTGGCTATCACCTTGTAGATACAATTGTAGAGAGAAATTGGTCTAAAGCATAGATAATTTTAGGGGCGAAATTTCGCCATTGGGCGAAATTTGAGGCCCTAAAATTTCAAGTGGGCGAAATTTTTATAATATAATGATTTATGAAATTTATAAAGTTTAGCCCAAAAAATATATTTAATGGATAAATACTTAACTTATTCGCCAATTGTATTTTTAATTCTTTTAATTCATTGGAATATTTAGCCCTCTGTGCTCTGCAGTTCGAGTCCGCATTTGCCCATAAGAATTTGACCCTCTACATTTCAAATCCACATTCGCCCAAGAAAATTCAATCCTTCGCGCTTCAAATCCACATTCGCCGAAGAAAACTTGGGAAAGGTGCAGGGAATGCAGTTTGCCCTCCTGAAATTTTCACGAATGTTGTTTGTCGTTCAGAAAATCACGAGAAAAGTCGAGTTCACCCTCCAAGTTTTTTGAAGGTCACAAAGTTCTCCGTGGTGAGTTTTCTATGTGAAGTTTTCCATTCCAAAATTCCTTGAGCAGAGTTTGAATGTGTTTATATGATCTTGTTA